>BHFT01000436.1:0-143399 GCA_004320025.1 Laticauda laticaudata
CTCCACGTGGGGGGGGGAAGGAAAGGGGTGTGGAGGGAGGGGGCAGGCGCCGAGGGGCTGGAGAGGTCCCGTGGGGGGTGGGGGGCGCTGGGCGACCCACGGGCCACGCCACAGGGAGATGTGGCGGGTGGGGGGTGCGGAACTGAAGAATCTTTGGGCACCTCTGTTGAGGGGAAGGGAGGAAAGGCTTGAGGGGGGAGCGGCTCTTTCTTCATCCGCCCCCCCCTCCCCTCCCCCAGCGACACGTTTGGAGTCGCTTTGGGCTTCTGAGCCCCGGCCCGGCAAGGGATCAAAAGCGAAGGGGGAGGAGGACGCAGCGACTCTCCTGGGGAGGAAGTCAGGACAGCTGCTGCGAGAAAAAGGAGCAACAGGTGGAGGGAGGGAGGAGAAAGGAAGGAAGGAAGGGAGGGAGGAGAGAAGGAAGGAAGAAGAAAGGGAAGGAAGGAGGGAAGGAGAAGGAAAGAAGAAAGAGAAGGAAGGAGAAGAAAGGTAGGAGAAAGATAGGTATTTAGAAAGGAAGGAGAGAAGGAAGGAAGATGAAAGGGAAGGAAGGAGAAAGAAAGGTTGGTAGGAAGGAGAAAGAGAAGGAAGGAGAAATAAGGAAGGAGAAAGATAGGAAGGAAGGAAGGAAGAGAAGGAAGGGAGGAGAAAGGTAGGAAGGAAGGAGAGAAGGAAAGAAAGTAGGAAGGAGAGACAATGCCAAACTCCTGTCGAACTTCCATGACTCTGACCAGCTGGTGAGCACAGGGATGCTGGACTCTGCACTGGGGAGGAGGCTGGCCCGTCACCAAAGGGGGAGGACGGTGGGGACCTCCCAGGGGCTCCCTCTTCTGGGCAACTGACCTCCTCCCAAGGACCAGTCGACCGGCTGAGGCTGGGCGCAGAGCAGGGCGGGCGCCACTGTGTGGTCAGGAAGGAAACAGTGCAGTATGTCAAGCCAAATCATCTTGGTGCGCACTTAGTAAAGATAAACCATTTTGCAAGTACGGAGAAGCCACCATTCGCAGGATCATAGAATGGGATGGGACCTTGGAGGTCTTCTCGTCTGACCGCCCCCCCCCCCAANCGCCCCCCCCCCCAATCCCAGAAGAAGGATCCCCAGACTTTCCTAAACCAGTGGCCTCCTAACCTTTGTTTAGAAGCTTCCAGCAATGGAGCTTCCATAACTCTTAAGAGACAAGCTGTTTCGATACTTCATAGCTTTCCTGACCAGGAAATTCCTCCAGTGGGATCTATTTCTCTTTAAAGCTTCCATCTCTGGCCATTGTCCTGCTTTCTGATGAGCAAATCCACCTTCTCTTTCCTGGGGAGCCCTTCAAGCCTCATTGCTCTTCTCTTCACTCTTCTCAGATCCTTTGCCTCCTTGTTTTTTTTCCTTCAAAATATTTGGAGTGTGTGTAGTTGTGGGTATCGATTGGAGCAGGGGTTGGAGGAATGATGGGTATGCAGTGGCCTAGTGGTGGAGCTCTCACCTCATAATTGTGAGGTTGTGAGTTGGATCCTCGGTAGAGGCAGATATTTTTCTCTTTCTGGGCACGATGAGAATATATCTGCTGAATAGAACTCTGCATTGGTGACAGGAAGGGGATCCGGCCAGTAAACACTCAGTTCCATTCAGTTGCCCAGACTCCAACCTGCAAGAGATAACAGGGTCATTAAAAGGAGATGATGATGATGGTGATGATAGAGGAATATGTATTTCTTGTAACACTGGTAGATGACACCAGAGAAACTAACATGGAGGTCCCCAACCTTTTGGGCACCAGGGATCGGTTTCATGGACCGGACAGAGCATGTTTTCATGTGCTGTCTGCATCCACAGGTGGGGGTTCACTTGTTTGTGCGGCCCAGTTTCTGGTATAACATGGCCCAGTGCTGATCCATGGACTGGGGGTGGTGGTTAGGGACCCCTGATCTTACATACATCTGGTCAATGTTGAACATGTTTAAAAAAACATGCAGGGGCTTTTTATCGTGCAGCGTATGCTTGTGAAAAAGCAGACAATAATCTATGGAGATTCTCCATCATTCATGTCATGGTTGTTTCAAGGTGCTTTTTTCAAGAGGCAACTGGACTTTCTGGTTTTTTCTTTTGAAGATGTTTCGCTTCTCATCCAAGAAGCTTCTTCAGTTCTGATCAGAGCTGAAGAAGCTTCTTGGATGAGAAGCGAAACATCTTCAAAGAAAAACCAGAAAGTCCAAGTTGCCTCTTGAAAAAAGCACTTTTGGGACGAACAATAACAGGATATACATACACATGATGACACAAATAATTTTGGAAGATTCATATTGAGACGAAACCCAAACTTTTTTCCATTGGGATGTAGGAATGGCCAATGAGAAAAGACTTAATTTTATGTACAACAACTTTGAGAAAGGTTGCTATATGCACAATGATGGAGAAATGCTAAAACACTGACAATGAAGAGGGGAAAAATTGTGAAGTTTGCAGAAATGGCAAAACTGCCCGGATTGACCAGGAACAAAACAATAAATGTTTTTATAAAAGACTAGAAATTTTTTGGGACTTTTTCCTGCAAATGAAAAAGACTGAAATGAAGATTTCACCTGAAAAGTGGTTGAATATGAGGCTGAAAGGATTTTCTTTCTTTCTTTCATCCTTCCTTTCATCCCTTTCTTTTTTGGAATATTAAAGGAGGAAGAATGGGTTTGTTTATCATCATTGAAAAAAATATTGGGAGTTGCTGATTGTTTTAGATTCGTTTTCTTTAATTATCTTTTCTTTCTTTTTGCTCTACTGCTTTGTTTCTGCACCTCTGTTTGATTCTTCTGATACTTGTTAAGGTCAGAAAACTGAAATCAGCCACATCAGATCGAACCATTGTCTTTTTATCCCCCAATTAACTGATGTTCAGTGATCAGAATTCAATTAGATTGTTATGATTGAGGCATATAGCCCATACACTATCTTTGACAATTGCATTTGCTCCGTCTAATGTCTCAGGAACTTCCCACACGATCTTTTGACAGCAAAATTCAGCACTTTATTTTCTTTGAAGAATGAACTCACTTAAGTTCAAGGAAAATGCATTCCTGCCTAAGGGTGGGTAGCATTGAATAGGGGCAATGTGAAGATGGATGCATTTTTAGCTACTATATTTTCTCCAATTTTGACTGTGCAATTGTTGATAAAAGTTAGGCAATGATTGATGATGATGTGAAGTTATCTGACCTTCATTGTCGAATTGCCTAGGGCAGTGGTCACCAAGCAATGGGCCAGGGACCACTTGGTGGTCTGCAAGAAAGTTTTGGTGGTCCACAGAGAAATGTCACCTCCAAAGCACCCTCAAAAGCAATTAATCCAGGCTGCATGGGAACACAAGGCTGCCTTGCCCACATGGCCCATGGGAACACAAGGCTTGCATCACTTGCATTGAGAACAACACAAGGTAGTGAAGGGAGGGGGGAAAGGGCAGAGGGGGGAACTTGCTCCACTAGCCCCATGTACCTGGCCTGGCCACTAGGCTGCTTCTTTCCACTTCTTTCTTCTGCTTTTGGCTACATGCAAGGAAAGCAGCAAAAGTCTTTCTTTCTCTCCCCCAAACTCCGCCAGCAATGAGTCTTTGGGACCCTGCAAGGCCTCCTGCTCCAAGACGCTGCACTGACATGACAAGTCTCACAAAGACTCATTTCTGGCGGAGTTTGGGGGAGAGAAAGAGACATCTGCTGCTCCTGCTGCTTTCCTTGCATGAAGCCAAAAGTTTCTCCCTCCCTCCCTCTCTCTCTCTCCCTGAGAACGGAGCTGGAGACAGTATCCTGCGATCCCAAATAAAGAACAATCGATCAGTAGGAAAATGGGTGGGAAATTTTCCTGCAGACTTTTGGGGGATTTTCCCAGGGTCTCTGGTCTGCAGGATTTAAAATTATGAGTTTGTGGTTCCTGAGGTCCAAAAGGTTGGAGACCCCTGGTTTAGACTAGTCCTTATTTAGGGACTGTCTCACAGTTATAACAGTGATGAAAAAGTAAATTTGCAATCAATCCTTGCATTTAGAACCTTTGTAGGTCTATGAAGCAAAGGAAAGCTGCAGTAAGACCATAAATTTGTGATGTTTCATTTAGTAATTGCTTCGCTTTGTAACCTCATCGCTGGTCCCAATTGTGGTCCCTAATGAAGATTACTTGCAAACGTTTCATTACCCCACTAGGTAACATCATCAGTGTCAGGGAATGTAGGAGTTTCTCTTCTATCAGTGGATAATGTTTATTTGGGGCAGAGATTTGCAAGGTGGTGAAAAAGATTGGTTAAAATCAGGGTACTTGCTCTCCCACCAAAATTCTAATCCAAGCTGTGGTTGCAAGTTGTATACCGTTTGCAGGTTGGTTGCTTTTTTTAACATGAGACAGTGTTGGGAGGGAAAAACTTACTTTCCCACTCAGGGTTTAAAGTTCCACCTTTCGTGCTCCCACTTCGAGATTATCTGACCTTTTCATTCCTCGGCATAAACCAGAGTCTTTGTAAGAACAGCTCGGTTGCTAAAATAACTCAGCCTTTCGCTGCCAAGAACTCCATCCCCTGCAATTGATGGCTCAGTCATGCTAAGGAGAAAATGCATTAATACAAAAATCTCCACCTAGCACTCAAAAAAAAACAACAAAAAAAACAACCCACCTTGCCTTGCCTTGGCTTGTCTTGATTTCCAGCCAAATACAGTATGGCTTTTTTCCCCTCTAAAAAGGCTCATCGGGATTTTGCAACGCCGTTCAGGAATGCCAGGACCTGCTCTGTTGGCAGAAACATCTGTATTCTGTTCTTAGGGGCTCCTGGGAAGGTGTAACTTTCTTGGTTGAGGGAGGGGATTGAGGCCCCTCCTTGGCATTTTGGCCTATTCCAAAAATTAGCAAGAGAGTAGCAGGTGGAATCTCACCAAAGTTTGGCCTTTAAATGAAGTGAACGATGAACGGTTGCAGGAACTGGGCCTGGTTAGTCTGGTGAAGAGAAGGACCAGGGGAGACAGAATAGCAGTCTTCCAATATCTGAGGGGCTGCCACAGAGAGGAGGAAGAGGTCAAGCTATTTTCCAAAACACCCAAAGGCCAGACAAAGAAGAATGGATGGAAACTGAACATGGAGAGATTCAACCTGGAAATATGGAGAAATTTCCTGAGAGTGAGATCCATCAACCGATGGAACAGAAGTTGCCTTTGGAAGTTGTGGGAGCTTCATCACTGGAAGCTTTCAAGAAGAGACTGGACAGCCTTTTGTCAGAAATGGTGTAGAGTCTCCTGCTTGAGCAGGGGGTTGGACTAGATGACCCACAAGGTCCCTTCCAACTCTGTTAATCTAAAACAAGTTATGAGATGGGAAGGAGGGCAGGGTATTGGAACTGTACACCATGAAAATAGGAAGATGGGAGTCATTGTTCTGTTTTTAAGTTTAGCACTACTTTGTCCGAAAACACCAATGTAATTTTTTTATTGTTAGAAGTGGTTGGTCATTGGCTTCTTCTAGGACGATGATGTATGTATTTATTATTTGTTAAGGTGGCTAAACCATGCGAATGCAGCTTCTTCTGCCAAACCTCCTGGGATGGATGTAACTGGGGGAAGCAGCCCAATGATATGGTGGCTTTTGGATTTCCTGTTGGTGCCCCATCCAAACTGAACCAGGCTCCAACCTCTTCAACATAAGCTGAGCTCAGCTTACCTTCCTTGCCTGGAACAGAAGTTGCCTTCAGAAGTTGTGACAGCTTTATCGTGGGAGGCTTTAAAGAAGAGACTGGACTGCCATCAGTCAGAAATAGTGTAGGGTCTCCTGCTTTTTTGGGGGGGGGGGTTGGACTAGATGACCTACAAGGTCCCTTNTGGGGGGGGGGGTTGGACTAGATGACCTACAAGGTCCCTTCCAGCTCTGTTAACCTGCAATCATGGCTAACCTGGTTGCATGAAAACTACAGCAATCAGACTATATTTCTGTAAGACTCAGGTGGAGGTCTTCGTTTCCCTTGTCAGTATTATCCCCTTGCCTGTCCCTGGAATATCAAATTTGTTGTTATTGTTTTTAACACCCCTTGGTAAAATCCAACCCTTGTAATATTTCTATGGTCTATTGTTGTTTTTCTTCTCGCTTGCTCTCGAACAGCAGGAAAAATAAAGCTTTTAAACCCTCAATTAATGAACTATTTCATGAGTTTCCTTCTGCCAACAAAAATAGAATTTCAAAATAGACTTGGGGCAGGAGCAGGAAAGACAAGGATGTACCTGCACTGCAGGGACTAGAAGATAGGTAGGTAGGGGAAAAGAGGAAGGAATGACAACAGATGTCTCTCGCCTCCTTTTTTTTTCTTAGAATAGCATCTCTGCAGAAGTATAATGTGCTCGCACTTGGTCTCTCTACCGGAAGTCTGGATTCACAACACAGGGCATGGGTTCACGGGGGGCAGGAATCTGGGTGCCCCACCCTCAATAGATTGACCCACGACAAAGCATCTGATAGCCCTTCTAGGTAAATCAGTGTTGTGGTTAGCTGGCAGCAGGTGCGGATGGCTGAGGAGAACGAGGACTCAGATGAGGGCCCAGGACCATCAGGGAGTGGACTGCTGCCTTCAGAGATTGTGGGGGTTGGCAGCAATGATGAGGAGGTTCCTGAGGAGCCCGTGCCAATTCTGTGTGCGCGCAGGGCTGCTTGCAGGAAAGAGCAGCTGCAGAAGCACAGGCGACTCAGGAGTAAGGCTGCAAGGTAATGGCCCCTCCTTCAAGAAGATAAAAGCCAACTGTGAAACGAATGTTCTTTGCAGGAAGCAAAGACGTTTTGAAACTCAGCCTCCTGAACATTACAGTATCTTAATTTGGTATTTGAAGACTCTTGTGTTGTGAAATATTTCTTATCTGTGACTCTTGGCAGTTTTGCACAGTTTTGGCAAGGTCTGTGCTTATCAAAAGTTAATTAGTTTGCAGCAGCCTTTTAACAGGGGATTCATAAGAATTATTAAAAAGTTTCTGGTCCCTTTGGTTCGTGTTTGTTTTATTGGAAAAGAGTTTGGGTCAGAACAATCAGTCCAGGAAATGAATACGTTGCTGGGCTGAAAAAAAAAAAAAAAAGGGAAGGATCCACTAGATTCTATTTCTATCAATATTCCCAATCATCTAAGTCATGCTTGTGCCAATGGTGACTTTTTTTCCCCAAAAGACTACTGGACTTTATTGGTGTTTTTTTATTCCCTTTCAAAACATTTTGCTTCTCACCCAAGAAACTTCTTCAGTTTTGGATGAGAAGTAAAATATTTTCAAAGAAAGAAAAAAAAAACCCAATAAGGTCCTTTTGGAAAAAAACACCTTTGGGATAGCTCCAAGATAGCTTTGATTGGTTCAAGGTAGCCTGCACTTCTTCAGCCTCTCGTGATCCATGCATTTTGGCCATGCACCTATTTAGGATGAAAATCAGATGTTTCTGGGAGCCTCTTCTAGAAAGGGAAAGGCCTGGAAAATAAACCAGAATTATTTGTCTGGTTAAACAACGATGCTAGTGGGTTTTTGGCATCCTGCTCTCCGCCTCCTGAATCCTAATATCCATAGCCATTTCTTGCTAGTGCATCCAAATGAACAATTTTATAGGAAAGAACAGATCTGAGCAAACTATTGTGGTGCAGTGGAGTATATAATAGCCATTGTAAACCATCCTTTCTCCTCTTCCCCGCCCTCCCACATCTAATTATACACATTTCTCAGAGAGTGTTAGCTGACTGAAATGAAGTAGAAAGACGGAGTTGCATGAATGAAACAGTGTTTGGGGGAAGAAAGTGGTTTGATGGTTGCCATCCAAGGGAGGGGAGTGTGTGTATGTGTGTGTGTGTGTGAGAGAGAGAGAGAAACAGAGAGACAGAGACAGACACACACACATACACAGAGAGAGAGAGAGAGAGAAAGAGACAAAACAGAGACAGACAGACAGACAGCAAGAGAGAGACAGAGACAGAGGGGGAGAGAGACAGACAGAAAAAGACAGAGAGACAGAGACAGAAAGACAGAACAACCTATATTAACAAGGTTTCCAGAGGTTTGGGGGGGGTCACAAAAAGTCAACAAAGGTACCCCAAATCGCTTTTGTTTCAAGATCCAAATTCATGATTTGTAGTTTGTCAACATCAAAATGGCCCGTTAAACAAATAGATAATCCTGCTGGGATTAAAAAAACAGATGCTTTTAAGTTCAATTTCTAGCATATTGCTTTAAAAAGGTGGGTTTTTTAGTAGTAGTAGTAGTAGTAGTAGTAGTAGTAGTAGTAGTAGCAGCAGCAGCAGCAGCAGCAGCAGCAGCAGCAGCAGCGTTTATTTCAATGCAAGCCTGATAGTCAGATTCAATTCTGTTGTGTTGGCTTGCATTTCACACACACATGCCTACGCACAATTAAAAGGAGTCATGCTTCAGAACAGGAGAAAGCCCTTTATTGATTTATGTGGAGACTGAAATTGTGCAAATAACACAGTGTGTCACCTAGGTTTGAGTTGTTTTGAACTCAGGGAAAACTGCTATTTCCTGCTATTGCTCCGTAAGATTCCTGCTGCTGCTCAGCTAAAATGGCTTTAAACAAGGAAGGTGAGTGATACTTGTAATTTTAAGCAGGACAACATGGGGTGTTTTTTTTTTTTTTGCACCAGTGGTGAAAAAAGGACCATCTCTTGAACATCTATGTGAGGTCCACTCCTGCAGTGTTTGGAGTCTTGAGAAATTTGCTAAAATTTAACAGCAGATCATTTATTCTCAGGGGCATAATATTCTGTATTAAAAAGAGGAGATAGAGCAGGCGTATTATGACTTAGTAAAGTCTACTAAATTACAGAGCACCAAACCTCTAAGAGATAACATTTCACTGACACTTCCATGGGACAATCACACCTTCTGTGACATATCTATCTATCTATCTATCTATCTATCTATCTATCTATCTATCTATCTATCTATCTATCTATCTATCTATCCATATTTCATTAAGCATGAACCCCAACCAAAGAGAAATTACTAAAAATTTAAAAAAATTAAAAACTTGCTCATGAACTTTCAAAAGAGAAAACCCACCCCATTCCAGCCACGAAAATCTGATCAACCATCTTCCCCTAAGGCAGGAGTCTTCGAGCTTCACGACTTTTAAAACCAGTGGACTTCTAACTGCCAGAATTCCCACAATTGGCTGGGGAATTCTGGGAGTTGATCTGCAAGTCTTAAAGCTGCCAAGTTTGGAAACTCCCTGCCCTAAGACCTGGGAGGAGAGGCAGATTTTGGGAACATCATCATCGAGAGACCAAACTGGACAACACTGGGAGAGACACACAACTTCTACCAGTGCACCATAGAGAGGATCTTAACTTACTGCACTTAACTACTGTGTCTGGTTTGCCAGTTGCACAGTGGCAGATAGGAAAGCACTCCAGAGGGTTAATGTCACTGCCCTCATTGCATTTAATTGAGGAAGGGGCTGGGAGCACCATAATTGTAGCCATGGTCCTCTTGCACATGAAAACAACCCCCTTCCTATTGTGGAAACACCAAAGATCTCTCTTACAGGAGAGAGAGAAAAAATAGCACCAGCTCTTCTCTTGTTGATAGTTGCCCATAAACAACATTCCCTGCCCCAAGTCTGTGTGAAGCTTCCTTAGATTGGTATTGGCACACCTGTAATTATCTCCATCAAAAGATATTTACTTCTGCTTGCCTTATTTATGAAATGTGCAAGAAGGAAAACGGTCATTTTGGAAACCTCTTTGGAAGTGAAACCAGCGTGCATTTTAAAAGCAAAGGGAGCCTCGTGTTACTATCAGGTGGGTGCAAATAGTCCTCCACTTGCAACTATTCATTGATCAACTGTTTGATTTGAGAGAGAGAGAAGGGGGAGAGAGAGGGAGGGGGGGGAGAGAGAGAGAGAGAGAGAGAGCTCACTGCCAGGAGTTCGATCCTGACCGGCTCAAGGTTGACTCAGCCTTTCATCCTCCTGAAGTTGGTAAAATGAGGACCCAGATTGTTGGGGGAAATAAACTGACATTGTAAACTGCCCAGAGGATGCTGTAAGGTGCTACGGGGCAGGGTAGGAGTCTAAGCGCGATGGTTATGCGTCTCACCAGTCTTAGAAGGTACAATATTTTACAGCTGAACCCAAGTAGAGATTTTTTTGAATCAATCTTCTACCAACTTGGGGCTGGATAGGAGTTGTGCATTTGGCAGGCGGAAAGCATGGAAATCTGCATCAAAAGCAGATTAGGTTGTAACAAATTGGCCGGTTACCCATCATTACCTCACTCCATTTGAGGCCTATGAATGGAGGTGGCTCACTTCAATGGGTTAAAATATTGGTTTAGCCCAAGCAGAAAGAAAAGAAAGATTTTGGAGAACGCAAAAAAGAGCTCTCTTCCTTTAGATGCCCTATCTTCTTCAGCCTTGGAACAGAGACCAAATGTATTTATTTATTTAGATTGAATCTGATCATCTGGAAATAAGGATTTAATGTTTCAAGAAGCCCATCAGCTGATTTGGAAGACACAGTGGCATCAACCTGCAATTGGCAGTAGGAACTTCAACCTCTAAATCTTTCTAAGTTTGTGGCCACCATTGCCTCTTCCAATTCCACTGTTTCAGAAAAACACGGTAAGGAGAAATGCTTTCTGTTGTGTGTTTCCCAGGTTTCAGCCTTACCAGAAGAGGCCACACATTTATATTAATTTAGTTATTGGATTTCTACAGCCACCCAGTTGAAAATGACTTAAGATGTTCAATTCTAATGGGGTGGAACAGAAATGAATAACAAGTTTATTAATTAATTCAATGGAAGATGGTTCCAAATTAGTAAGACCTGGAAGCTGAAAGAAAGTCACCTTCTGTTAAAAGATTGTTATTTTGTGTTTCTTTTTATTTATTTATTTTTGCAATAAGTTGTTGCCACTTTCCTCCAATATAAATACAGCTCCATGAAAGGGAGAGGGAACTAGGAAAATGCCTTTTTTTTCCCCTCCCCTGCCATGAGAAATGAATAAATTGTTTGTCCTCATTCATCTTCTTGGTAAGCTTGGAGAGAAGTAGCTTTAGGGAAACACAGAAGGCAACAATAGTCTGTCTTACATCAGTTATTATTTTTGCTATCCGAACGAGGTGAGGAAAAAATGGCAAAGATAACAGAAAAGCTTATCATCAGAAACACAAAATAGAGCTCAAATGTATGTAGAAATAAATGGCATCTTTTAAACAGAGATTATGAGGACGGGGGAGAGGGATAGAGAGGAAGATTACAAATATTTCAATAGTCCCAGACAACTGAGTATATTCAGTTGTCTGAATATTCAGTTGCTATTCAGCTCAATAGAAAACTCCCATTCTGACTAATGGAAAGGTAAACTTAAGATGTGGTGTCCTTAAACCTTTTGTTTTGTTCAAATAAACAAACAGAAAGTAATGGCGAAACAATCTATGCGGGCACCAGAAGCTGACTGCTAATGTTAAATACATTTTAACATTTGACTCGAATCTCATCAGTACTTTTGAATGTGTATTGTTTATAAAAATAATAACGGTGGGATAAAAACATCCGGATAAATAAGAACAAGGAAAGATGGAAGAAGAGTGGAGGGAAAAAAAAAATACAATGTCCAATATTGAGAAAATGGGAAATTTCTCAAGGCTCCGTTTCTGTCATGGTGTGTGTTTTCATTGTGCCAGTTTCCTTACGGCTTAAATCGGGTTATACAACTGTGGCAACTTTTAAGATGTGTGGAGTTAAAACCCCCAGAATTCCCCTGGTTTCGGAAGCCTTAATGTCTTAAAAAGTTGTCAAGATTGGGAATAGATGACCTTGAAGCAAGAGATGAAAAAGTAATGGCCTAAACTTAGCTTATTTGATAACCAGTTTGTAAACCAGCTGCAAAGCCATCCTGGGTGAGCTCTCTGATCCATGAAGTGCAGCTCAAATGACGCTTCTCAAGATTTTGAATGGCTTCACAATTCCAGTTCCCGCCTGGGGCCCAAGAAATGCTCAATGTTTGGGGGGGAAGGATGTGCATGAAATCGGCACAAGGATGAACTTGGGGAAGGCTCGAATTGCTACTGAGCCTGCGTGCCTAAAGACTTCTCAATTTTTACCAGTTCTAGCATCTCTTCCTTTTGCAATTATGCTGATGATTATTATTTATTTTTTTTTGCTGATATTCAGTTTTCCCATGTTGCGAAAAGCTACGCGGAACTTTTTTAAAAGCAGGAAAGCGAGGCTGTATTTTAATAAGTCAACAAAGGACCTTGACTTTGTGGCAACGTTATGTACAAAATGACACCCAGGTCTTGCAAATCTTAGGACTGTCATTCCTTACGTTTTAAGGCAACGTGCTGTGCTTGCAAGCAAACTACTAGACTGTCCTTGAATCGACGATGTCCCTTGTTTGTCATACATACCTAATTCTGTCCTTTCCCCATAACTGTGCAACTCTTTCTTTTCTTGGGCTTGAGGTGGGAGGGGGAAGAGGGGAAAACAATTTGTTCTGGGAATCTTTTTTCCTCTCTTCTGAACATCCTGCTTAGATGAATAAATATAGCATCATATTAGCCGTCTATTGATATGTGTAAATAAAAAGATTTGCACAGCTAATACACAAGTGAATAAAATATGCATGTTTATTAGTCCAATTAATCTTACTGCTTGCTGCTCTTTCTGCTTCATGTAGCAGTAAGAACTGGGAAAATTAAAAATGCTGCAAAACTCCCAGCATCATTTTTAGTGCCCAGAATACCTCTGGACTCCAAAATGACCTCAGAAGGTTCTTCAGGAAAAAAAAAATTAACCTTGTGGGCTGATATGACCCAATTCTTAATTGGACTGTGTCCACCCCATTCAGTCCCCATAAATATGGAAGCCAGAATGAAGTATTCTGACACGTTCTCTGTCTAAAAAGAAACTGAGAATCCAACTCAAATTGTTATCTCTACCACTTTTTTGGAAAAGGTGGTCCACAAAACTGAAAAAGTTACCAAATGCACCAGGACAGACTGATCTTGTCAGCCTGGTTTGAAAACACTCCTTTATCCAAACTGCTGTCTATTCTTGAGGGCCAGCAAGTCCTTGAGAGTTAAAAATCTTCTCAGCTTACAATCCAACAAGGATCTTTCAAGATCAAAATGCAGAGAAGTGACTTGGAGGCTTGGGAAATGTACTGCACCATCCAGCTATAGCTATTCCATGTGTTATATTAAGCCCTGACCCTGGGAGGAAAAAATATACCATCTTTCATAATTGTATTGCTGACTCAGAAAGGTAAATTGTACAGAGTTTGAACCAATTTATTGGCCTGTCAATAACACCCGTGACAGCTGCTGCTGCTGTCAAATTCTAAACCCCGGTGAAGAACGTCATAGTCAAATGTTGGCTCTTTTGACCTTATTTACTGATATCTGAATGCTTTAATTATAGGTTTCCCCAAAATCCAAAAACACCCACAAATCTCAATACTTTTTTTAATGATCAATATTTTGTTCCAAAAACATACAACCTTATCAGCTAATAAGAGCTATTTTACAAACATACATACATCTGGATAATTAGAACAATAAATTCTTTTTTTTTCTTTCCTTAGACATTCAAACATGATCAGTTAAAAATACAGGATATTTGATCTGTCTTATTGTTGTTGGTTTATTTTTTGCATTTTCCTTTCCAAAGAGTATTTTCAGATTGGAGTCTTTTTTTTTTTCCTTAAAAGCAGAATCTGTTAAAAGGAGTAATATGCATGGCAAGCAAATAAAATACAATTCTAGCAGTTAGAGCATTACAACAAACAATTCCATTTTTTTTTTAAAAAAAAAAGAAGAGCAGAGTAACATTCCAGCTGCAGAATCCTTTTCGACAGCATCTGCCTATAAGTTGGTGCAGGGAGAGGGAGAAGAGAGCAAGGGACTTCCTTGGAATGAAAGAGAAGGGTGCGGGAGGGAGATGCAATTCACTCATCAAATGTACAACCAGCATTGAGATTCTAAGATGAAGAAACAGCACAAATAAAGTAGGTTTTTTTCCCCTACCAAAACCAAAAAAGTTATCCTGACATATGGCAGAGTAAAAGATAACACTGTATGGGTCTTTCAGCTACCCAACTTCTCTTGCACTTTAGTTGTTAAGGATCTTCTTCTTTTTTTTCTCAGAAGCAATCAATATTTTCTGGGAGGAACTCAACACAAACAGTCAAGAATATCCAACACCCCAAAGCAATAAGGGAACCTATGATCTTTCCCTCATGCCATCAAGCGATCCAATTTCTTGCCACTCCTACTCTGAAGGGTCGATTGGGGAAGAAAATTGACAGGCGGGCGAGAGAGGTCTGTTATGCAAAAGGTAACCCTCCCCCTCCAAAAAAAGAGTGAAGACAACCTGACTTCAATTTGTCTCTTGCTCAATGTCTCATTGTGTGAATCAGTGGCAAGCTCACGTCTAGATAGGCCGCAAAGCAAGACAGAGGAGCTGGTTAGATCTTGGAGGGGCTAGAATGACCTGTGGGTCATTCTAAGCAGACCTCCAGGCAGGACTGGGAATCATTGTTTCCAGCCTCTTGCAGCCATCGGTAGGGACATAGGAGAACAATTTTTAAAAATGAAGCACATGCTTTGCAGTCTGGCAGGCCTTGAGACGCGGCTGTTCAGTGCTGGTTTAGTCAATGGGGAAGTAAGAAGCTGAGAACTCAGAGCTAATGAGGCATCTAGGAAAGCAGAATCCTTTTTATGAATTGCATCTGTCGCTTCTGATGGCTCTGGACAACCCAAAGCCCAAGCAATCCACTATCCAGTCAGAATCCTCCAAACTCTCTTCATCTTGGGCAATGTTTCTGAACCTTAAGATGAGTGGACTTCAACTCCCAGAATTCCCCAGCAGTAATGCTGGCTGGGGAATTCTGGGAGTTAAAACCCACGTCTTAAACTTGCCAAAGTTCAGAAATGCTAAGTCTTGGGTGTACAGTCAAAGGACATGCAAACCAAGAGGGAAGGAAGCTGTCTTTAGACTCAGTGTTTGCACTTTGTTGAGCCCAATTTCCAATATGCGAGTCCAATAAATCCAGGTTAAAAACAAAGGCATCCTAAATATGAAGCTAGCGCAAACAAAATAATATTCTCTGGTTAAAAAAAAAAGTTTTTCTTTGCTTGTATTATTTTCAGCTAGCCAAGGGTGGGTGGGTGGTGAGAGTGACAGTGTGAGAGTGAGAAAAGAAAGAAAGAAAGAAAGGAAGGAAGGAAGGAAGGAAGGAAGAAAGAAAGAAAGAAAGAAAGAAAGAAAGAAAGAAAGAAAGAAAGAAAGAAAGAAAGAAAGAAAGAAAGAAAGAAAAAGTATGTGAAGGAGAAAAAGATGGGCCCAAGGAAGACATGATCACAGCCAGTGGGGAAGATCAGGGAAAGTCTCTTTGGCTGGAATTCCTCATGGCTGATCTAGAACATCAAGGATCCAAAAGTTTGACACCAATAGGAATCCCACAAAGTGCATTTTTAGGGTTGACCCTTTTCATAAAAATGGACCTGTGCTCGGGGCCTGTTGTACAGTAGACGTGCGAGAGACTCGAGACATCTCCTGCGATATTCAGTTATGATGCTGGAAGCAGTTGGTGATCCCTGTTTCTCACAACCTTCTCTTTCTTAATCATAAAATAATAATGCCCTAAACAGGAGAGTGTGTAATAGGTGGCCGAGAGAAGCCTGGACCAAAAACACACATACACGCACACACGCACGCACACGCAGAGACAAGAACAGAGTGCTCTGTTTTACTCTCCAGGAAGGCAGTGGGGGGAGGGAAGGCAAATGATCTGTCCTCTGTAGAGGTCAAACAAGCCTTCATTTTTGGCCCTTTGGCTGCCTGGCAGAGCCTTTGGGCATCCCGACCCCATCTCTCTTTTTCAGGATGCTGGAGCACCGTGTGGCAGAAGTATGGCAGAGGATCAGACACTGATCTTGCCACAATATCTGTAAAGAGTGGCATCCAAACATCCCCAAGAATTTACCAATTTCTGAGCTCCTTCACCTACTTGTATTTAGGGAAAGGTCTACATCTGGATCTGACTTCCTATGGCTCCACAGATGAGGAACTGAAGCATGGGAAGGTGAAAATGCCATGGTTCAGGGACTAAAGGAAAAATATATTTGTTAAACTTCTTTGCTGCCCATCTCGCCTGGAAATGATCAAAATGCTTGCCCCTTTGAAAATAGGGAAATACTTTTAAAAAACAGGGTTATTTATAATATGGCTCTGATCTTCTGAACAGAAATTTCCACTTGGAGAATTGCTTGGAATTTTAGGAGGGAGAAGTTTAGAACTGAGAATCTGCAGGCTGGCCCTGATAACAAGGAACTGAAAAGAATTCCTTTTGAGTATTTGGTAGCTTCAGACCCAAATTACTTCGTGACCCAGATAAAATAGGAAATTTCCTGCCTTCAACATGCACCAGTATATTGATTGGAAATATTAGGGAAGGGGTGGGATTCAACAATAGTTCCTGCTCTTACAGCTCTTCCCTGTAACTTGGAAATGGATCTGGCTTCCTGGCAATGGTGAAAAAATGTTTCCCCTCATTAATGGAGCATATTCTGACATTCATGCTGAAAGTAAGAAGAAGAAGAAGAAGAAACTCCATACTTTACAGGGCATTCAGCATGGTTTTAAAACATTGAAGGGATTTCTAGAATTTGGCACGTTTAGATCTGGCTTGCCAGAAAAAAGAAAAGATTGGACAGCTGGTACAGGGAGAAAGGTTTTTCAAGTGAGATGTATCCTGCATGAAAACAAACTACCCAAAGTAGATAATCCCACCCAGGGACTTCATTTTCTACATCAAAGCTATAAAGCTTGAAAAGGCCTAGCTCCATCAGAATATCAGCCCTGCATTGAGATTATTATACCAGAGGTAGTGTCTGTTCCTGATTCTTCCACTGCAGATGTTCCTAGTGTGATTTCAGAGCATTTTTTGCATAAAAAGAAAAAAAAACCCAGTACTATTCCAAGCTAGGTCTCGCTCAGTCTACTACCCACACCGGTTAGTAAGGCACACTTCTGGATACTGAACAATTCTGACCCCTACCTTCCAACATAGTGGCTATCTTCTGCAGCAGTTACACTGCACAGTTCATTGGAAACATGGTGGCCTCAGAAATTTCTGACAAATGTATCGCTTTCTCTTAACTGGCAAAATACCTCCACTCCCACCCCAGGCTACAAATATCGAGCTATTGCTTTCAAAAGGAAGTCACAATAAAATCAATACCTGGGCAGGGAACACAGCTCCCAAATTCTGATCCTTATCTCTCTTTAATTCAACACAGGAAAACAAAGGCATTCCCAAAGAGAAATTTGGTTGCCAGTTTGAAATCCTTCCCTGGCTATGTAGTGCACGCAGAATTGCACAAGAAGAAAGGCCGTCTGCATGCTGCTAGCTTTCACTCCCTCAAAAAAGTCCTTCTGAGGAACATTGTTGTCAGAATCCAGGGGAAAAATCCAAAACAAACAAACACACACACACACACGCACACACCTCAGTTCAGAAGAAGGGTTCGGGAGAAGAAGAGAGATGCTGGGAACCTAGCAAACTGGCACTATCATTTTTTTTAAAAAGCAAAATAAAATACAAATTAAAGTGTGCTTTCAGTACACGGAATGAAGTCAAATAAATACATTGATTTTTTTTTAATGTATAGATACATTTTTATATCCTACACCCAGAACTTTATACATTTGGTTTCTTCTTTCTGTTCCTCTTTTTTCCTCTGTTTGGAATCAAAAAGAATTTCTGGTAGCAAGAGGAGGGGAACTAAAATCACCCCACCCTCTCCCTGAAAGGCTAGTGCAGACACCTCAAAGGAAAAACTGCCCCTTTCTCCACTATGTGGAGTCCCCCCCCCTCGCCTGAAGGGTCCATTGAAAGAGGCCTAAGGCCAAGAGAGTCCAGGCAGTGGCCGGCTGAGGCTAGCAGAGGCTGACTCAAGGCAGAAGGTTCCATCCAATCTCCAGACTGGCAAGCAGGTGATTAACTTTTATCTGAGGACAAAAATATAAACAGAAAAAAAGTGCTGAAAAGGAAACCACCAAGGTTGATTGAGAAGATTCTCAATCATGCAGGTTATCCCAAAAGTGCTTTTCCAAAGGGCAACTGGATTTTCTTGTGGTTTTTTTTTTCCTTTGAAAGCATTTTGCTTCTCATCCAAGAAGTTTCTTCAGTTCTGAGAACTGAACAGATAAACCATTTTTACTGATTTCCAAAATTGTATCAAAATTTTGAACCTGGAAAGATTTTGGAACCATTCTTCCCCCCAAACTGGTTCTTTAGAATGCAATTGTTCCATTAATTAAGGGGTGGTGCAACCCTTTCCAAGCTGAGATAGATTAAACTTGGCCTTTAAATGGCATGCCAAGGACATCTCTCCACAAATTAAATGTAATTTTGTTTGATTAACATTTAAATAAGATGAAATGTTGCCACCATGTTTATCCCTGATGCAATGTATTTAATCATGCACAATATAAAAATGTGGCAACAAGGGCTTTTGGGAGTCCTAGACTGGACATCTTTGTTTAGACAGGGACACAAGTAGACGTTAGCAAAAGGGAAAATGCTGAGCAGAGAGGACGCCAGGCCAGAAACGTGCAATCAGCAACACTAGGCATTGATTCATAATGTTTTATAACCAGTTTTTTTAAAAAAGCATCATGAAAACTGAAGAATTCAACAAGCACCACTCAGTAGCTTCCCTTAGAGCTAAATTCTGCAAATTATTAACACATTGCTTTCCTATCAGCTCAGCTATTAGAGGAATAGGACAGGCCTACCTGAATGCTCATCTGTGGTGATAGAGCCAGAGAGCCTATGCTGAAGAAGAGCAGCGTAGTTTTCCTCCACTTCCTGAAAAACACAACCCATCATACACACTTCAAGAGATTCTGATGAACTACCATGGTGAAGTACTCTAGAGAGAAACACTGTGGGCAAAACACGCTGCTTGAAAGGGTGCCAAAAGCTCTCCAGAGTAAGGAGAGATTGCAAGGTTATCCACATGTACTTTGTACAGCATATTCTCCCTCCCTCCCTCCCTCTCTGTGAGCAGACAGCAGGAACTGTTTTTTTGTCACTGGCTGGTAATCAGGAGTTCATTGTGATTATAGTAGCTAATATTGCCAACATGGACTTTAAATTCAATCAAGGCTCATCTCTTCATCACTTTGGATTCAATTTTTCCCCAGTGACTTTTTTTTTTTTAAAGAAAGAAATTTCAGTTGGCAAGTTTTATTGAAATCACTAGGTGAATTTCCTTCAGTCCTTTAAGTAATGTTTACCTATACAAGTTTAAAGATTTGAATTTAAAAAATGGGGGGGGAGGAATAAGCAGCAAAACGATGATTATTGTTGCTCAGAGGGGCTTGATTTAAGCCTCTGAAGCTAATTGAAAAGATCCTTTTTCAGGGGAAAATCCTTTGTTATATACTGCGAAACTAATAAAGACAACTTCGAAGGCTGGACACTAGAGAGCACAAAATGGCTATCTTAAAATAAATGTTTGATGTCTGAGTGCAGAACACAAATTCTTAAACCCAAAGTTAGGCAAGAATCTGTTTATAAGGTGGCAACCAACTCTTCCATTGAGGACACCATGCTCTCATCAAGTCTGTCTGATTTTAGGACTGTCAGCTCTGCTAAATAAAATATTGACTCTTCTTTTCTTGAGCCTCTGAGACTTGAATAGGGTTTTGTTTAATTTTGAGAAGTTTCAACACCTTGGCTTTG
This sequence comes from Laticauda laticaudata, assembly GCA_004320025.1. Lineage (NCBI taxonomy): Eukaryota > Metazoa > Chordata > Lepidosauria > Squamata > Elapidae > Laticauda > Laticauda laticaudata. The sequence continues at coordinate 19,731 of BHFT01000436.1, forward strand.
ATAAATCAACATTGATTGCAACCTTCACATTTAGTCTTCTAAGCTTTAAACTGCACAATGCAGTTCTTTTCTATAAGTCATTCCCAACATTCATTCACATTCTCCAGACATGAAAGCTTCTCTTTCTCAGGGTTATTCCAAGGTTTTCATTTTTCATCTGTCACTAACATCTAGGACAAATTTCTAATCTTGAGCAACCCAGCCAGCAAAGGGACAGACATTGTTATATATATATGGTATTCAACTTTGTTCAGGTATTTTCCCACGTCATTATAGTGCTTTTAAAGTTGTAGCAACGTTTTGGCAGAATCTCATCTGCCATCATCAGGCTTGTGTATTGTGTTCGTCAGACACAAAACAGACAAACTCAATACAGAAGCCTGATGATGGCAGATGAGATTCTGCCGAAACGTTGCTACAACTTTAAAAGCACAACTATAATGACATGGGAAAACACCCAAACAAAGCTGAATACCATACATGTTTATTCCCCACAAGCCTCTTAAATCTTCAGTTCTCTAAAATGTAGCCATTTATATGTATGTGTGTGTGCGTGTGTGCATGTGTATGTATGTATGCATGTATGTATGTATATAAAAGATACTCCATTTACATGAGAACACGCTACCTTCAAATGCTGAAGGCTGGCCTCTATGTTCTGGATATAACACATCATCAGGGTGCGCGACTCGACAGAGAAGGACGCTCTTAACGCTTCTGAACTGGATTCCTTGGCAGCTTGCCAGTGGGTGGCTAGCAATTCCTCTGCAAATGGTGAGCTGGCGGTAACTGGCTGGCCATCCCGAGACCTGGGTTGTTGGTGGGCAGAGTCCATTGTGCTTCTGTCTGCAGTGCACTGTAGAACGAGCGAAGTTACCTCTTCGTCGGTGGAGCTCTCCTGTACTGTGCCATACCCATCAAGGATCAAATAATTTCCTACAAAGAGAACAACCTTAATGCCTCCATGTATGACCAGCTCCAGCAAATAAATGGCTTGGGGGAGCATATAACCCAATCTATCTGTGTCTGTGTGCCTCATGCAAACTTTCTCTCTCAACCCTTCTGTTATGAAGTTGTACCACTGCCAACTCGTTCCTGCCACATTTTGCCCTTGCTCTGGAAGAAAAGAGAGGTGGCACTTATGCTAAATGGAAAAAATGTGCAATTTCTGAAAAGCATGTGGCATGTAGGGGAACTGGCAATCTGAATGGGATTTCGGGTGGACAGAAGGAGAGTATACATATTAATATATATATACAGATTAAGGGACCCTGGAAGTCATCTAGTCCAATCCCCCACCCAAGCAAACCCTATACCATTTCTGACATATGGCAGTCCAGTCTCTTCTTGAAAGCTTCCAGTGAAGAAGCTCTAATTGGATTTAATCAGTTTTTTATTGATCCAAAAGATCAGAGGGGAAAGGTCCAAGACAAGATAGCCAATGGCTGGAATCCGACACCAGACCTCCTAATCCTATTTCTTATTTCTCTCCCAATGCATTTCAAACATATCCAGAGAAACTCTGATTACCAGGAACATGCTTCATGAGAGAATTCAGCATTTAGCAGATACTCTTAGGTTTTGTTGTGGCTCAGAAGCACTCCATCATCCTTCCCAACAACACCCAGGAGCTTTGACAACTCAGTGGTCTGTTTCAGATTTGTATCCTGCTGGATTGACTCACCTGAGATCCGTAGCTGCACCTCTTCTGTCTCTTTCCCATCTACCACATCACCTTCTGATGGGTTCTCATCGGTGTGAGCTTCCTGAGCATCAAAAAAGTGCTCCCCACCATCTTCAGCAGCACTGATTCTTCCTTCCAGTTCCTTGGCTGGGGGCTCTGGGTTTGTTCTCAAGGGGTCCATCAACTGCCTGCTGTGCAACACAGCATCCCCTGGCGATACCAATTCATTTGAAGGCCATTTATCACAACTAAGTTCAAAGACATTTGTTTTTGTCCCTGTGGGTGTCCTTCCAGGCCCAGACAGGGCACTGTCATCGTTATCTGAGAACTGAAGTCCTCTCTTGACAATGTCCTCCTCAGGGGCCCCTGGCAGATCTCTTCTATGGTCAGAAAAAGGATGCCAGTCTTCAAGGGACACTTGTTCAGACATGCCAAGTTGCTGCATCAATAATTTCTTCAATAAACCCACTGGAAAGGAAATGCGAGAGCATCAAAGTAAAGTCCTGCCAAGTATTCTCTCTTCTTGACGGCATCAGTCAACAGGCAGGAGCCCAAAGCCCTTGGGAAGGATCCACTGGCTCTCACTGCTTTTGCCCTAGAAACTGGAAGCCAGAAGCCAGATTTCTCCAATCTGGCACTAACTCCCATCAGCCTTCAGTCAAATAGCCAGGGGTCAGAGAAGTTAGGAGCTGCAGTCCCAAGTCGCCTTTCACTTTGTTTAGGGAAAGCTAAGGCAAAGTGGAAGACATATACACACAACACTGGTGTTATTATTGGAATACAGTCATAGGCTGATAATCTGATTTTCTTTTACTCTATCTTTGAAAGGCAGGTTATCTTAATTTGTTCAAGGGGCAACAGATACCTCTAAATCCTTCAGACAAAATTTCTACCCAGGCCTTACAGATTCATGCACTTTCAATTACTTACAGTTTCTTAGTGCATCCAATGCCCACCGATTTTCTGAAGCTCGGAATGAGAGCTCTGGACTACTTTGGCTGTAATGTTCTGGTGACTCTTTGATCAATAAGTCCGCTGGCAGTTTTTCTCCAAACTGCTTGTTGGCTTCCAGAAGTTCTTCCTCTTCTGACTTCTCAGACATGGTTACTGAAGGAGACGAAGTCTTCAGCCCCAAATCTTTATCTAACAAAACCAAATGACAAAATGAATGCAAGGGTTTAAAAGAAAGCATAAACTTGAGTAAGTATGTGACATTCTCTTTATCTCTTAGTTTTAATCTTAGCTCTTCTTTTGAAGTTACAGCTCAAACCACGGAACTTACAATTAGACAGCTACCTATTTATGGACTTCCAAAACTTTGGAGGCAAGGCATGTGTGATGCCCCAGGATATGGCACAAAGGCAACACAGTCAAATAATCAATGAGTCCCTTTATTATCTCCAACTTTGCCCCCGATGTCAAGGTTACCTTCTGGGCTGGAGAAAAAACTCTTCCAGGAACAGCCTTTGACTGCAGAAAATTCAGTCCAAAACAGGGTAAACACAAACTGTAACTTAAAGTCCAAACAAGCCAAACTGAAATAATTCATTTGGCAGGGCAGAAGGAATTTCAGACTTGAAAGCACAGCAAAACTCACACAGTTGGAAAGACGCCAGGAACACAGATAAGCCACAACAGTATAAGATAAAGTCACGTTTGCTCCCCACAGCTTGCCGTACTCAGCTTGCCTTTTTTATAAACTGTGTTCCCAGCTGCAGCTAATTAAGGGATTCAGGGCCTTTTCCTCCCCCATAAACCACACAACCCACATTGCTTTCTTTTCCGTTCCTCTCTGCGTGCCCTAGGATGAAGAGGGGGTGGGCTTGGGTCTTCCTCTGAATTCCCTCTCCCTTGTTCTACCTCTCCTCTCCTCTGCCCAGCCGGACTTTGCCCTTCCCCAGTTTCCTCCATAGCCAACGGAGCCACGCTCCCACTCCCTGTCAGCTATTCATTTTCCTCCTCGGATTCAGACTCCAACAGGGGCATGACAGCATGTTATGTAAAACAGGATACCAAAAAATATTAATGTTCCACTGAGTACTAAGTATCTTGATGAAAAAAGTGAAACGTATCTGCAGAATTCTGTACCATACCCTGTCAAAGGTAATTTTTCAGAAAGGCTCATTTCAATCAAGAAAACTTCAAGCTCTCCAGAATAATTAGAAGTGCATTGAAATCTGCCCTTAGTTTTTACCTGGACTTTGCTTGCTGCTATCTGGGCTAGTCTGTTCTTCCTTCAATTTAGGCTGGTCATCTTCTTCCTCGTGGTCTTCCCTGCAAGCCAAAGAAGGAAAACAAATCAACCACTGTGGAATCCTCACTCGTAAGTTATGTCTTTTTAAAAGACAGATCCTGCTTAGTTGCAGGCTACCTGTGGAATTAAACACCAATCAACATTTCTTTTTATTCACACATATGTTGTTTTTTTCAACTTACTCGCATGGTCCTGATTGTGGCAATGGAATTACATTTCTGCCTCTTCCAACTTTGACGTTTCCTGCCATCTGTACTATGAGGTCTTGCCATCTATAATAATGCAGATATAAAGAAATTTGTCCAAAATAAATCTTCTATCTCCTGCAGATGGACACAAGCTCTACTCCTGTCAGCGCTCTATTTCAGGTATTGTATCTTTTTCTACGTACATGTGGCCTTTGTGCAATGAGGGTGCTTAGGTTGCTTTGAAGTACCTTTTCTGCTTGAAATTAAATAGGGTCATATTCCAATTTTCATACTTCGGGTGCTTTTCTTGAATTAATTGAGATTTAAAACTTTTGCAGAACACAGGCAAGGACATCCTTGATGACAGATGAGCCTGTTTGTAACTTAATAAGGACTACAAATATTTTCTATGACATGATTTGAGAAGCCCTGCTGTTGATTAATATGTTATTAATTCAAGTTGACTTTAAATGAGGAATACTACATGGACCTCAACTTTGTTTCTTGATTAAATCTCCTCCATGCTCCATTTTTACTGGCAGGAGAGAAAGATGACTAGTGGGAGGAAGGATCCTCAAATAGTTCTATAAAAAAACACCAACAACTCCTAGAAGGAGGTTCCTTCACAGATTTGGATCACAAGATTTATTTTCCTCTTTAACAAGTGATAAATAGTCTGCATTTTCCCAAGCCGACTTACACTGTCTTTTCAGAAACTGTCTGTGCCACCAGTTCATAAATCTGGGCTCCATTTTCCGACATGGAAATGACAAAGAATGCTTTATTATCTGAAGAAACAAGGAACAAGTTAAAGCCGATAGAACCTCGATTTTCTTTTGATCTACTACAATTCAGCTTTGTATATCAGATATGGTTGAGAAGAAGACAGTAATTGTTGCAGCAACTACATGAGTTTAGAATTGGCCTATAGTTCTCTGCTCAAGTGTGACTCTTAATACTATAGTTCCTACATCAATCCTTGGTCGAATAAACACTAGCACAAGTGTCATGACTGATGTGGGCAATTTTGCATAAAGGATTGTCGAACAGGTGAATAGGAAATGCTATAAAGTTCACTTCTATTTGTATAAAGTTCTGTGAAAAAGTTAGTCCTTCCATTTTTGTCACTAATCAATATCAGAGCTCCTTATGGATGCTACTAATATAAATTAAGTGCTTTAAATATCTAAGACCGATTATGTTTTAATCCTCTAGACACCAAATAGCTGAAATTAGCCATTGCTTTAATCGCAGCCCAAAGGAATGCAACAGCAATTCTCACACTTTACCTCTCACAGGTCAGAGGTTTAATTACAGCATCTATAATGCTATTTGCTGGAAAATCAATTACACAACTTCTATATGGAACCTAATTAGGCTCTTTTCCCAAACTGGGCCCTTAAAAAGGAGAGCAGTTAGGAATATATATACTTAAATGAAGCTTAGAGACTAAAAGCCATATTTTTAAGAGTAGTCAATTCTGGCAAGCACTTTTATTTAACTGGATTCTAACAGGGCTACTTCTATTAAGTATAAATATACCAGGCAGCAGAATGCCACAATAATATTACCCTCCTGTGGCTTTTCCCCAGAAAAATCTCAAGGGCAGCAGACTGGAGATACAGATAACCAACAAGATGGTAACCAAACTACATGGATTTTACTATGGCCCTGTTTGCAGCCCCGTGTGTACAGGCTGAACCATTGTCTTGTTGTGTTACCGATTTGTGTTTCAACTTTAATTAACAGACATGGGGGGGGGATGTCCTTGGATTTCATTATCCCAAACCAGATAACATAATCGGTGCTCTAATGATGTTACCTAATTTGGGCAATGAAATGTCTGCAAAAACAGCCAAACTCAGAGATAATACCAAGGATCCTCATTTCAATTCTGAGCTACAAATATTCTCCTTTGTTGGTAATAGACACTTGGCCTGATATGCTCCTCAGAAGGATCACTAGGCATCCAGGATATGGAAATAGCAATCCATTCCATTACCTCTACCAACTGATACGAGGCTGTTACTGGTGAATACACTTCTCTGGATCGACCAGATATAATGACATCCATACAGCCTGAAAAGTTCCAGTTTTGACTCAACTGCTCAGAGAGTATTCTGTCAGAAAGCCGAGGGTCAGCTAGATACTTGAGAGGAACATCAAGGTTCTTCTTAATGAGCAATGATTTTCAACCGGCTATTCTTCCCTGAATCCCATTCTTATACCCAAGGGCAATGATTGGATTAGACAGCACCATTTTTTTTTTCAAAACAGTGTTAGATCCGCTATATACATTCTCAGCCCTACTAACCTGTAGCCACTTGGCGAACCAAAACGGTGTTCAGTTTAATAACAGGGCTAAATGTGTGCTTGGTATCAGCTGTATTTGCCAGGATCTTGCTGTGACATCTCAACACCAGTCTGTCATCTTGCTTCTGCAACAATACCAGAATATCTTCCAAGAGCAAAGTATAGAGATCTGCAGTGGTAAGAGAAAAACAGAAATGGGCTATTATTTCTACTTTGTAGTTATCGAAGGCTGCATCCCAGCAATAATAAGCCATAAGATTTCTCAGCCAGGCACACATTTTAGACCCATCTGTAATTCTGAGAACCAGCTTGAAAACCGCTGCTATCTTTATAATCTTCCATCCCATTTCAAAATACTCATTGCTTAATTAGCTCTAAGGAAATGATATAACATCTTCAAATAATTTCCCCCGATGTCCTATCAGTCTCAAGGAAAATAACAGGTAACAACGTACCAATCATTTTGTCACGATTCACCTTCCAAGTCAGAGGCCCTTCATGAATCATTTTTTTCTTCGTTAGATCTAAATTCTACCAAAAAAGAGCAAAATATATTGATATATATTTATCCATTTTGATTGGCAGATCCTTGGTGTTTTGTTGCATTTATTGTGTTTTACTTCCTGATAAGTGTTTTAGTATGAAACTACTTTTCTGGTCACAACTTGTAAAATTCAATTTATCAGAAGGATATTGCAAATTTGAGGAACCAATATCAGATATCTTTTAATATCTATTCATCTTATTTGTTCACAGAAAAAGGCAGAGTGATTTTGATTATCTCACTTCCTAATTATCATAGGTAGGTCATTTTGCAACCAAAGAATTCTAACCTGAGAAGAGGGACAGGACACGACCTCTTAATTCCCTTTCAAGCCTCCCTTTGTAGGCAGTAATTCTCATTTTATATAGTCTGATCCAGCTTGCTGATAAATCCAAGTCCATCTGTGTCCTGAGCAAAACTGGCCCCAAATGTGGTGAGTTATGTAAAATTTTCCATTAATTTTGCTTTGCGATATCTCAAAGCCCAAATACCGGAGGCAATAAAATTGGGTAGAAAGAGAAGCAGAAAGAACTAAAAGTACATTTGTGAATGCTTTTCAGATTTCAGGATCCCTCTCCTCTTTCTTCCACTCACCCTGAATTCATCCAGCAGAGGGCCCTCCACCTGTTTCAGGTAGGACAAATCAAGCCGCCGCTGGTAATCTTCCAAACGCTGTTGAGAAAAGACAAGCTCAGGTCAGTTGAAGGCAAGCAACAAGTAAGTCACCCTGGGATCCCTTTAAAACAAAGGATAGATAGAGACGCCTTCTCATTGATAAATCCATAAACCCACCACGCAGCCACCAACAGTCCCTTCAGCTTTTGAAAACCCGAGTTGCATTTGCCTCTTCTTACCTGCTTGTTCTCAGCTTCTTTGACAGCTTGGTTCACAAAATTGAGAATCTGGCGACAATGATCTGCTGCTTTCTTCACTTTTTCCTTCTCTAAAGGTTGCTCTAAAGTATGAAACGGGTGAAAAGTGAAACAATAATAATGAAACACATAACCGCACACACACACACACTCATTCTCAAGACAAAATGTACTCTTTTGTCTGTAAAGGCAAAACAGCTAAGACAAAATGTAAACGCCCCACATTTTCAAGCTTCTTTTAAAAAGCAAATTATGAAGTGGAACTTTGTATCAATGCTTTCTGAAATGCATGCATTAATGTTATAGGTAGTAAGAATGCAAAAAGGGAGGAATGGCAATGGCAAAAATGAATACACAGAATACTTTATCTCATCATTAACAATCTATTTTTTTTAGTCACGACTCATCCTTCATCTGGAGGAAAATAAGGGAATTTCAGAAAGATGAAGCGGTACTGAAATGGGGACAAATTATTTTTCAACATAATTTGTTAATTTGGGTTTTATTTTGAACCCAAGTTGTTCTCTATAACTGCCATATCCCAATGCAGCCACAAACAAAATGGGCTACGTGGTACCTGAGTACTTTGCAATATTATCCAGCAAGAGGGGATACTTGGTGAGTCGTTGCATCTCAGTAGGAATAATATCTTTTAGCTGTAATCGGCGACACAGCGGATTGCTCTCAGCTTCCTAAATAGAAAAAGTGGAAGTGTATATGTAATTTTTATTAAGACCATAATTACCTGAATTGATACAGCCCTATAAACGTTTTAGTGATTTGCATTTCAGGCTAGAAAATACAAGTTAAGGAACACCAAGATCAAGCAGAAATGAAAACAATCCTATTTTAGTAGGCAATTAGAGGAAAGGTCCAGCGTGAAACCTGCAAACAGGTTCCGCTACACATTCTTTTAGACTTAATATGATCAGCAATCAATCTCAGTCGCAGTCTTACAGGACACAGTAGCTTAGTTTTCTGCATCATGTAAAGAATAAATAATATTTTAGAATCCCAACCAGTGAGCTGAGAAAATTAGCAAAGATCTTTCATCAATCAAGCGAGATACTTGGCATTTATTGTTCTCTCCTTCAGTTTTTTTAAAAACCAGGACACAACCTCAGAAAGGTGTTTTTTTTAAAGAGCTCAACTCTGAAAATGGAGAGCTCCACTTCCTGCAGAGGCTTAGATGTGGGAGGTTGTCTTCCAGCCTATAAACTGACTCCCAAAAAGCTCATGAAGCTAACAGGAATTTGAATGAGCTACCAACTCATCACAAAGCTGAGTTAAAATGGGGGGAGGACTATTTGGTAGCTCTTATACTGAAATGGAGCAAATGCCACCTTCGCTGGATTAGTCGATCAAGGATTTAATAGAAAAAATAAAAATAAAAGCTCATGCACGGACAGATTAAGTATAGTTCTAATTTATAAATTACAGGTAGTCCTCAGCTTACGACCAAAATTGAACCCAAAATTTATGTGGCTAAACAAGACATTTATTTGTTAAGTGAGTTTTGCACCATTTTAGAACTTTTTTGGGGGGGGGACACATTTGGTAAGTGAATCATCGTTGTTCTTAAGTTAGTAATACGGTTGCTAAGTCAATCTGGTTTCCCCAGCTGATGTTGCTTGTCAGAAGGTTGCAAAAAGGGATTACATGATCCAGGGACATGGCGAACATCATTAATATGAGTCAGTTGCCAAGTGTCTGAATTTTGATCACATGATCATGGGGATGCTGCCACAGTTGTAAAGGTGAAAAATTGTCATAAGTCACTTTTTTTCCAGAGCCACTTTAACTTTGAACAGTCACTAAGTGAACTGCTGTAAGTCAAGGATTACCTGTATAAAAAAGTATAATTTTAATTATTAAAAGTCATCTAGGGCTGCTTCAAGTTGAGAAAGGCATCATATAAGTTGAATGAATGAATGAATAAATGAATAGATGGATGGATGGAAGGAATGCTTTGTCCTCACCTCTGATCTCCAGAAGCTCTAAAGCAAGGACCAGCTAGATGCCAACCCCCCAAATATTCACCTGGACGAAAATCTGGAAGCGAGAATCCTTCTTTTGCCTTGACTTGATCACCTCAAGAGCAAAAGGCTGGTTGCTACAGAAGGTAGCCGTGGCTTGCTTCAATTTCTCTTCGCCTGCTCCACTGAACTGGGATGAGAATCCACAGGTACAAAATGTAAATAAATAAATAAATAATGAACTGCAGGTATAGTGCTAGCATGAACAATTACTTACACAGCAAACGGATGCTTGGGAACAAAGCATGTTTCTGTGTTAGCCAGTTCATGGGAAGACCCATTTTCCTCTTCTTTCTATCATTGTACACAAATTTTGGAAAATAGGGGTTCCTATTACCAGCTTTAATGAACAATTCCCAAGATTAAATAATTATCATAAAACCTATTGCCACTAAATACCAGCATGCCTCATTTTAGGGAATCCTGATTAATAAGTCTTTAATGCCCTGATGAATAAATTAATAATTGTTGCACTTTTGTATTTTAATGTTCTTACTTGACTCCAAAAACCTAATGTGAGAACTTACAGCCTGAAACTCTCCAAGATGTTTAATAACTTTGTCTTCCTATCACTTCCAAGTTTTGCACTCTCTTGACTTTGTGAAACAACTTTTAGAGGATAAGAAGTTCTCTTTTTTCTTTTTGAGGAATGGTGACCTTTAAGCTAAATTATCTTATTCACATATTCATTATATAAGAAAGCCACTCGGCTAGATATTTCTTCGTGAAAACAAATACGTGGCCCATGTTGCCAAACCTTATTTTAATACTGCCCCTTTTTATTTAATTCTCCCAGAATGGAAGTTTCAGATAATAAGAGTTCTAGACAAGATAAACTGTTGTAGCTCAGCTGATCTTTTATTTCTCAAACATTTCAATTCTCAGGGAAAAAAACCCCAAAGTTGTATTTTTTCTCATATGTACACACACAAACATTTAGTTTACCCAAGTTAACAAATCTTCTCCAATTTGATCAATTACAGATGTCTCGTTTCTTTTCCTCACTGCTTTCATCTGCTCATTCAGTCCAGCTAAGTAGCAAAGAAAAAGAAAGAAGGAGAGAGATTTGGAAAAACCAAAGCAATTGCCTGAAACCACTGATACTTAACCACCCCATGGTTATTTCAAGATCAACTTCTATGTGGTTATAACAACCAGCCGCACATGTTCCACCTCCTCCTGCATTTTTCTGCAATGCAGGGTCCCCTTTGTTTTCAAAACAATATTTGGTTGATCCATTGGCTGGGACAGATTAGCTTGGTGGTCGAACCTGACATTGTGAGCTGAGAAAATGACTGACCTGAAGACACCCAGCTAGCTTTCATGCCTAAGGCAGGATAAAACTCAGTCTCCTGGTTTCTAGTCTGGTATTTTAACAATTAGACCAAGATAACTCTCTGTGTAGTATAATATAATATAATGCAACATAATATGTATTAAGTTGTTCTGTTGTTCAATGTGGTAGAAGGGAGCAATCTTCAATGGAGTTATTTTCTTGGAAAATATTTATGAGGAATCAAAAATAACCAGCCCCATAAAATCCTCCTCCTCCTGGTCATCATCTTCCACCTCTATTTAATATACACCCTTTTTTGTGCAATAGCTTTTACAAGTGATTGACTCACAAGAGTTAATTAATTTAAAGTCTGAGACAGGATAAGAAGCTTGCAGTTAAGCACATTTTCAAGCATCATTCTATTCTAGTGGCCTAATAAAACCGTTTCTCACACATACAAGCAGCTATGCAGCACAATCTGAGGCCCTAAAAACTCAGGCAGCCCCTCATGCCTTAGATGTTGCACCTGCAAGTGGTTAGTCACTCAGTTAGTAACTGCTTTATTAACCCAGCAGTCAGGTAGTCTCACTCACTATGAAGCTGGAGGATATCCTCCAGGTTCGAAAATATTTTCCGCAGGTCAGGAGCTGTCAGAATCCCTTCGCGGGACACACGCTGGTAGAACAAGTGGTCCAGGACTTTCAGCTTACGGACATGTGCACGTTCAGTGTAGAATAATTCTGGAAAGAAGGACAAGAAGTAAGAGTGACTGAGATGGTGTTCGTAAGGGAAAGAGAGAGGGGGGATTAGATTAAGAATGTGCAGATGGAAAACATCTTCAGAATAATATTATTCCTGAAGGTAACAATTGCTGAACAATAGAACAAATGAACTCTTTGAGATAAAGGAGAATCTAAATTATGCACCCTAGCTGTCCTTTACTGCCCCAAGTATAACACAATTGGCACTGCCTTCAGAACTATGGCAGGCCAACCTCCCTCTCATCCTCCTAGGAATCTTCTTCTGGACAATGTGACTGAAAGCCAACATTGCAATTTTGAGGGTGGACATAGCACCTTGGTTACAGAAAACAAAGAAACAACCAAGCATGGAATTCCTCTGGTTTTCTCCTCCCTCCTCCATAAACTCACCATTAATCACTTCCTGGCGTTTAATTTCAGATGGTTTCAAGCCAAGCAACACTTCACGGCTCACCAGCTGCTGCCAGTTGGGCTGGTCGGTCTCCATGTCAAAATCGAAGAGCTCATCTTCACTCTGGACATCCCCTGCACTCACACTGTCCACCCTAGGAAGAGGTAAAGGAAAGAGGCCTCTTCAAATTAGCAAGGCACTTTGTGGGAAGACTAAAACTTGCCTTAGGGTTAGAAATGATGTCTAATGAAGATTTGTATTGTATCCTCAGTATTTTCTTTTTATATTTTAGGTGGAGAGAACCACAAGGTTGTAGCTCAGCAAAAAAGGGGAAAGGTACACTTCTCAAAGACAACAGAACAGCGAATTGAATTTGAATGATGATCCACTTGCTCTATACCGTATCTAGGTTTCACAGGAAAACTTTCTATGAATGGATTTGGATTTATAGTGGTGCCTATCCAAAGACAATAAAGATGCTGATAATTTATGGGACTTTTCTTTCTTCCGCTATAGTCAGACTAATGTAAGAAGCTATTGCCAAATCAAGCTTAAACACATGTATACTTGTACTCACTTGCGGAACGGTTTTGGAGTCCCTGATTCTCCTAACCTAGAAAGGAAACCAAACTTTTATGAAAACATTACTTGATAAAGTGATTTTATTAAAATTGATCACTTTAGACAGCAGAGTTCAATAGTAGTTCAAGATGACTTTCATATCAATGAGAACAGTTATAAAAGACTAAAAACAATTGAATTGAACATCTAGGCCAGGGGTCTTCAAACTTGACAGCTTTAAGACTTCAACTCCCAGAATTCCTCCTTCAGTCATGTTAGCTCAGGAATTCTGGGAGTTGAAGCCCACAAGTCTTAAACTTGCGAAGTTTGAAGACCCTTGATCTAGGCTATCATCTTAAAAAGCCATGCCATACTTAATTCTCTTATCTCTAAATTACAAACATTAGTGCTTAAGTTTGAGGAGAAGACTTGCCTGTCAACTTCTCCTTCTTCTTCTTGTAAATGGTCCAGGGGAGGAGATGGAAAATCAAATATGATGCTAGGTGTACAAGGTGTGCCATCCACAGAATCACCAGAATTCATTGTTTCTCCAACTTGTTTTGGCCCTAAATATAAGCACACAACAAATAATAAGGCAGAGCTGTATTAAACCTCTAAAGCCACCTGCTTTCTGTTTTCCACTATTTCTCCACCTATTTTTCCTAGAACCACATCATCTCTCAAATGAGGTAAGTGGCCTTTCAACATCAAAAAGCTATAAAAATGAAAGTGACCTGCATGACAATGGAATGTTTTCCTCTTGCAACTGGAAAATAAAAAGAGACTGTAATGCAGTTTTTGACAATTATGTCAATTTACCTGTTTCACCATCTTTGCTGCCTTCCTGAGATAGAAACATTCCAGAAGCTGCTGGAGATACAAAGTTAGCAGCCTGAAAGGCTGAATCCATGCCTTCACTGATCCCACTTTGGCGCATCTTGACCAAATCTGGTGGTTCTGGACTGACTGAAGACGATGAGGATAAGTGCTTTGGATGGCGTTGTTTTTGTATCTCCATGGCTCTGCCTACTGGGTGAATAAGGAGTAATCAGCAATGCATAAAATTTACTCTCCCCTGAAACCTGAAAAATACACATACACCCCATAGTCAAGCAACTAGTTTAGCTTCAGGACATTATGATCAAATTAAGTAGAAAATATGTGTGTGTGTGTTAAAGTTGTAGCAACGTTTCAGCAGAATCTCATCTGCCATCATCAGGCACTACAATGACGTGGGATAATACCCGAAGGAAGCTAAACAGCACACATGTAAGTACCTGCGAAAGCTTAAAAAAACCAATATATATATATATATATATGTATGTATGTATGTATGTATGTATGTGTATATATGTATGTATGTATGTATGTATGTATGTATGTATGTATGTATGTATGTATATATCTTTAGCTGACATACTTGCATAGCTGTCATGGCGGCTCGGCCTCCTTGGAGGTCCCAGGATATTTGAAAAGACTCTCCTCTTCTTTTCATCCCCTTCCTTATCTTTCTTCATACTTTGCTGCAGTTAAAAAGGAACCGAAGAAATAATTATTGTTAAAAGTGTCTTCTAATGCAACCATTTAAAACATGGGTGTTCAACCTTTTGGCTTGCCTGGGCCACACTGAGTGAAGAGGAATTTTCTTGGGACATATATAAAAATATATAATTAATGTGTATTATTATAGCTAAAATCTAATAATAATGTTAAAAGTTTACAATCCTGTAGGGCCACATTACTAGCTGTCCAAGCTGCCTATATCCTTTTGGCCATGGGTTGGACATGACTGATTTAAAAGGAAAGTTTTAGTTATTCTATAATTCAGATTCAGCAAATGATCTTGCACCTTCAAGATGGCAACAAACTGCTGTGTAAAGACTAATAAGAGACCAGCACAAGTGGATGAATGGTCTCTTAGAACATTTAGTGCAGAAAACTGCACTAAAAAAAAAAGCAGAAAAAGCAGAAAACTGCAGAGTTCCATGAAAGGGAACAATTCACTGGAATTCCCTTAGCAGGCCCTTTCAAAAGGGAGCTGTTGTACAATATACTGATGTACTTAATTAAGTTTCAAAACTGAAAATGTTCACTCTTTTATAACATCTTCTAAGGAATTCAGTTTCTGGTGCAAGGGCTAATACATCTCCATGCAATAAAGATGTACATAATGCTTAATTCTGATTCTCTACCAGTGTGGCTAATTAAAATGACTGTACATATAATATCCTCTAATTTACCTCCAATATCAGATTCAGAGACTATTTTCTACTAGATAATTTTTTTCTTCAACTGCTTTTGCAACAGGTTCAAAGTGGCAGAGACATGAAGCACTACTTAACTTCAGTTGCGCTTTGTTAACATAATGTTATTAAAACAGTTTTGTATCAATTTGACAGTCCACCCACTTTACCTTTATCTTTGGCAGGAATCCAATCCGTCCCCGTTTTTGATCTAGATTCCGGGGTTCTTTGACTCTTACACCAAGGTGCTTCATGTAGGTGAGAACAACATACTGTATAGATGAACTGTAGATAAGACAAAACAGAATGGGAAAACAACATCAAGTTACTTCAATGATGGAATGGCAAATGAGCTTCTCTCTTTTCCAATATATTTTTCTGGCACTGACAGCAATTTATATTGTTATGACCCATAAGAAGATGTGAGGAGCTACCTACACATGACTATTTCTATTATCTTATTAGTAAAATAATAGACACCATTATTATCCAGAAATTGTTGATTTAAGTGGGAATTAATAATAATAATTGGAAGAAAAATTATGCAATCCAAAAAGTATTGAACCGAAACTTCATTGAATACTAGCAATTATAATACTCATAAACGCAAACTATAGGGAGGCATGTAGTTTTAAATTCAGTCACTGCCATTTCTCTTAAAATAGGTTATGGGATAAAACAGGTGTGAAAGATCCCATGCCTGTTATTGTATAGACCAAGGTCCTGTTGGATTGTATTGTATTGATGTAAAGGAGGGTAAGAGAGAAGAATGTACAGAAAATAACTGTAATTTGCCTAAACAGCCAACAGAGGACTCCACCAGTTCAGCACATATAAACCAGAATGGAAAGATTTAGCATATGATTGTAACCAGGGTTTAATTACCTCTTATCCTCTTCTATAGGCTGAGAGGACACCCTGCAGAGGAAAGACGCAAAAATTAATTTTAAAAATGGCAGTTTCAATGTTCGATATTCACTTTCATTTAAGACTGGCAAAGATTGGCTTGTCCTTTAACCCAAATTGTTATACTACTATAGTAATATGGCCAGATGGCTAAACAATAAATGGAATAAGCATCAGATGCAGAGTGCAAAAATTCTACATTCTGTTGTTGAAAGTTGTCAGCAAGATGTCTCAGATCGTGACAAATAGGAACCAAGATTGGATAATCTAAGGTATATCTTCCACTTGAATGCAACTACCAGAGTTAGTTGTAATTAACAGGCATACCTATAATCTTATGGTTTGTCAAGCCCTCTTTTCCTCTGCAAAAAAAAAGGCTCTGCTTTGCGACAATTCATCAACAGAAATAATTAAATATTGCTGGGCCCCAGCTCCGTTTTTAAGAGCTGGACTAACAGCTAAAACAGAATACAATGATCTGAGCGCAGCACCTGCCTATAAAATTCATCTCTGCGGAAAGATGCTGCCATTTCCTTCCTCACCAAGTTCCCTCTTCTGCAGAGGATAGGTAAAAGGTTGTGTCTGCCTCAGGCATACTTACAGCACATCTTCAATTTTAGTCAGGATTTGCTCTGCGCATGCTCTCTCCTTCTCTAAGGTCATCCGGTCCCGAACACGTTCGGCATCCAGCCGGGTCAGTTCTCCTTCTGCCAGTGTCAGTCCCATGCTACGTTTCTGTCTAAAGGCACAGAATAAAGAGTGAGAAACTGTTGTGGGCACAAGAAAGGAAGCAATGGAGACTCATCTTCAGAACTAAGAGCACCAATGCAGCAGGCTTTTCTTAAACACACCTTTGGTATTTCAATGAATCCACTCAGTTAAACAGAATACATAATGCCAGAGGTCTCCAAACTTGGCAACTTTTAAGACTTGTGGAGTTCAACTGGGAGTTGAAGTCCTCAAGTCCTAAAGTTGCCAAGTTTGGGGACCCCTGAATTATGCATTATCTTATGTAAAGAAGACAGGCAGTCCTCACTTAACAACTATTCGTTTGGTGACTGAGGGTATGGTGGCATTGAAAAGTAGTTCAGTAGTTATGACCTATCGTCAAAGTAACAGCCAGCCCCTATGATCACATAATCTGAATTTGGGTACTTTAAAGCCTGACTACACTTAAGACTGCAGCATGTACTGACTTAGATTAATTTCCAAAAACCCCAAATCCTCAAAATGAAGATGCATACTTTGCAGGAAGTATTCCCTAAAACACTACAAATGAACAATAACTAAACTTCAAAGTTTGCACAAAATTCAACCAAGAAACAACATGTACCTAAAATCTTCAAGGTGCTTTTGTACTTCAAGAAACACTTTTTCTTGCATAGCTTGAATACAGTGGCGGTGCAATTCTTCAGGAATTAATTCCAGCCTTCTCTTTTCTGCAGATAAAGGGGGAAATCCATTTTATTTAGAATCAAGTATTTTGCCGTTGTGATTGAAAGCTTTATCTCCCCCACTGAGGGCTGAAGTTACTCAAATACAATTTTTCTTGCCTCCCAAGTTACACCTGTTGATATCAAAAATAATAATCATAATAGCCTTTATTGTCACTGTACATCACATATACAATAAAATAGTTTAGCCTCTACTGGTGCAATCCATAAGAGAAATACAAGACAACATGAATAGTATAGAGAATAATCCTAATACAAGCAATTGGGGGGAAAACACTACATGGATACAAAATTCACTGGAATTTCTCAAAAAGCATTACATGTCCAAGTTCTAAAATAAACTTATCTAATTATTTTCCAATAATCTTACCTAAATCACTTGCAATTTCATCTGGAACTGGAACTTTCAGATTCTGCAAAAATGAAAGATAAAAATGTAAAGAAATTTCTTCCTTTGACTAATTCTGAGAATATTCTTCTACCTCATGATTTTCACTGAGTGTACATGATTCTAAGATTCATGTACATACATAGTAACACACATAGAAAGTTTTCCCATACAGGTACTCCTTGACTTACATCCACAATTGATCCCAAAATTTCTGTTGCCAGGCAAGGCAGTTCTTAAGTGAATTGTCCCATTTAATGACCTTTTTTGTCACAGTTGCTAAGCTGGGGATCACTGGGGTTGTTTTGTGAATCATGTGGTCATTAAGTGAATTCAGCTTCCTCCACTGACTTTACCTCCTAGAAGCCAGCTGGAACGGTTACAAATAACTGTCATAAGTACATGCCAATTGCTAAACATCCAGGGTTTTTTTTTTATCATGTGACCATGGGGATGCTGCAATGGTCATAAGTGTGAGAACAGGTCATAAGTCACTTTTTTCAGTGCCATGGTAACTTCAAATGGTCATTAAATGAATTTGATTAAAGTCAAGGATTACCTGTATCCATTTTTCTGGATATAAAAACAAAATGTAATTTACCTTCAAAACATGAATGATTTGGTCCAAAAAAAACCCCCAGTGAGTTACAAAGTACTGTGGATGATCTAATTTCAAAGGCTCCAAGCCCATCAAAACATGGAAGAGAAAATTAAAACAAGAATGTGTGTTCTGTAGCTTTTCTGTATGTGTTTGGAACTTACTGCAGCTCGATCCAGAAAAAACTGATTAAATTCAGCAAACACTCGGCGAGTCTCTTTGGAATTTGTTTGCTTGTACAGGTCTGCAAACAGGTAACAGAGCTACATGAACAGAAAACGAGAGTACAGTAAATGGTAACAAGGGGAAATGTAATCCTACCTACAAATGCTTCTTTTGGGTTTTTAAGAGAATTTTCATAGGGATTAACTCTTCTTGAAGAGTTAGAAAATGACATTTTTCCCTTTGGGCATTCACTTTTGTGACCAAGCTTTGCACAACATTTTCAGTATAGGAAAAAAACAGAGTTGTCCCCCACTCAAATCGATATCAGCCTTCCTCAAACTGATATCCTCCACAACTGTTAAATTGCCTGTCAGACTGTAGGGACTGAGGTGTAACTGGAATTGGTTTAACACAGCTGGGAGGTGACAAATGGGGAAAGGTACATTTAGGCTGAATGGGAATTCAGAACCCATCTGACCCATAACACAGGAATGAGTTGTAAACCAGCATCTCACCAAAGAAGCAGGGTCAAACTGGGAGATGACATGATGCAAAAAGACAGCCAGGTGAGCAGGACGTGATTTCAGTAGCTCTATATTCTGGAAACAGCTACACTGCCCGTTGATCTGTAGAAATAGCATGGACGTTTTCAGAATGAGCACTCCAAGGTTCATGTTTCTTCCATCATAAACTCAACATAAAGCCTCTATCCTGTTATTTCATCCTAATGTGTATCTTTAATATTTTTAAACTTCAAACCTCTTTCTCTCAGACTCTCTTATGAATCTCCAGAAAACTAAAAGCATATGTAATGAGAAAGGAGTACTTATATGCTGCTGCCAAAATTCAAACCAGATAAGACAGTCTAGGTACTAAACTACGGTAAGGAACTTTATATTGATAAATGTTGGTAGTAAGGTCAGATAAATTAAGCTGAAGAAAGTAATCACATGACAACTTTGCCATTATGGTTGGCAGGCTACCTGTTCTTGTTCACCATCAAAGTCATCATCTTCTGCTCCTATGATTGGAGGTGCCACACGAGAGGAAGGGCTTCCAAGGCTGGATGGAGAATCCTGGCATTGTCAGAGAAAAGAAACCATTGCAGTTTCTATTTCAGTGTGTGTGAATATTAGAAAGGCATTTTCCTGACACTTATAAGAGATTTTTTTTAAGAAAGCATTTGTGGATATGCATTATACTTCTTGGTTTCAGTGCACTGTATATATTGTGAGCACCTATATAAAATAATCCGATCAAATAAAAATGAAGACTTCTATCAAAAACGCTATTGTTCATGAAGCCAAATGACGCAATCAGCTAACGAAAGTAAAGATAGCTTTTGTTAAACAGCTGCACAGCCTGCCCTTAAATCAAATATTTGAGCCACTACAGAAGCTGGTACTTTCACTGAAGTACTGTTATATGGAGGAGTGTAGACTGTCCAGAAAGAAAGGGGAAAAAAGGCAGTGGAATTTGAGGGAGGGAGGAGGCAAAGAAAACATTGGGGGCCTACATCCTTTCCAGCTGGATTGCTCCCTCCCTACCAGGGAGCCATTAACCCAAACTGCCCTGTAAGGAAGAAAAAAAGTCAGATGTCAAGTCCCATTTTAATGGAGCTGGCTGCTTTGTTGTGTTTGCAGTGTGTGATTCTTGCTGAATCTGTTATAAGCTTATGAACATTGTCATCTGATTTTGAGGACTTTGGAAAACAGGATACACATCTGCTAAGTAAATTAAAAACTGGTATGTGGAACACCGCCATGCCAGTCTAGTAATAAACCCTCCCTAACAAAATACAGAACCATGGGAAAAACAAATTTTCTTTGCTTAAGAAAAATTGGTGTTCTGCCACTTGATTTTGGCCAGACATGGTGGACTTTTAGAAGGTGAAAACTTGAGCTTAAAGGCCTGTTCAACGAATGTTTTCAATACAGAATTACATGGCATGTTTCTATTACAACCGATGCTTCTTGACATAATATTGTGAGGTCAATATCTGCATGTCTTTGAAGTCTCCAGGACTGCTGGTTTTCTTTCCTCAGAAGAAAGATATACATTCACTTCCTTAACGTCAAGGCAGAATTAGTTAAGCATGGCTACTGCCTTCACCTCTTCAAGTCAAGGGCACTCCAGAGAAAATAGACAAGAGGAGGGGTGTCCATTCTTGGCAACTTTAAGACTTGTGGACTTCAGCTCCCAGAATTCCCCAGCCAGCTGTGCTGCCAAGGTTGGACACCCCGGGATTGGGGCCTGCAAACTTTATGCATTGTTATAAAAATGCCTGCTTACCAAGTTAGGAACTCCGATCACAGATATAATGAAATAGTTCCTTGTCAAGTGTACATACGGACTAAGGACATTATTCTATCTCTCACATACACTTAATATTAACAGATTGGGAGACCCTCTGTAGGGTAAGAGGCAGACATCTCTCTCAGCTTTGCCACCAGGGACAAAAGTGCTGGAAACAGAACCTGAAAATGCCTGCAGATAAGTAGGAGCCATAAACTGAGGAGCCATAAATTGTAATGAGAAAGTTGCACTGCCAACTACAAAATCTTAAAAGATGGAAGTATCCAGTCAAGAACTAATAACAATGTGGATTTCGCAGTCTAAATTTATAAAAGCCTAATTAAAAGTTGGGCATACATCTACAAGGTCAAAAATCCAGTGGCATCTCAAGACAGGAAAGGGCAAGAAAGAACACAAAGCTTGTCCATGGCTAGTGCAGAAATTTTTACCAGAATATTCATGGTACTCTTACTGTTTCATGAGTCTCAGTCTTCTCTGGGCTGTCATCCAGATAGCTCTGCTCTTTCAAGACACTGCGAGGACTCTGAGAAGAAGTGAAAAAACACTCCACTTAGTGTTTACTATGTTAAAAAGCAGGACTCAATAAAAGATCCTATCAAGCCCAGCAGCTACAATTTAAACAGGATGTAGGAGACTAATCTAAAAAAACACAGATTTGGGACATATATTGTTAGATGCTTTCATTTAACCTTGCTTTTGCATATTCCACTGTATACATCCCAATGTTGATAATTTTAATTTCAATGTCTTCTCTGACTGCTTTTAATTCTGTATGAGGCATTAAAAAAAGAATATTCTAATAATATTCCAGTTCCCTTTGAAACACAATCTCAAATCGGACTCCGTAAGGCTCAATTATTCTTTAAGGGAATAAAAATAACAAATTTCCAAAACCAGCTCACAAAACACCTGGATTCATATTTTCTTTTACCACAGTGATTCAAGATCTCCAGTCAGACTCTACCAGATGAATGTTATCCAGTTTGATGCTATTAGTAAGTACCAAATGCCGATTTTAATCTTCACAGCGGCAATAAACAGTTTTGGTTCACAAGAATTATTACCCCACAACAGAACCACTGCAATTCATTGGTGGGGCCAGTTGAAAGTTAACTTAAGTTAACCAGTCAATTGTAATGGCAGGAAGCATACACACGAAGAGCAGGAATTTAATCAATGCGAGCTTATGTCATGTTCATTCCACGGTTCATATTTTGGAAAGATCATAAGTTCTTGTGCCTCAAAGCTTCATAGAACTAACACAGGATTTTACTTGTGCACAGTCTTGACTGCCACACTTTAGTCTTGTCACTTATCTCCAACATTTGCAGGACCGGGTCACTTTTGACTGGTCCCCTGAACCCATGCCAAATGTTTGCCTCACTCCAGTCAGAAGGAATGTCCAAAGATAGGAAACTATGCTAGTTTATTCAGATCCTTTTAGGAGGTTACAATTTTCTGTCAGCAAATTTTCAAAAGTTTTCAAGAAATAGTAACTAGTGCATTACAAAAATCCCTTGATTAAGGATGAATGGTGACAAAGCAAAACCCAATTTTCATCATCCAAAAATACTCTCTGACAGAGACTGTATAAATCCAGGTTTTTCTGAACTACTTTGAGCTCTGTTGAGGACTAATAACAACATCTGGAGATACACAGTTGCCAAAGAAATGTTTAAATGTAACAACTGAGAAGGGGAAGGAGGAGAGTGAGGAGAATAAAATGTCCCAAATATAGGGTTGCTGTTATGAGGACAAACAGGAAATTCCAGCTCAATCAGGAAGTTGTTTTGCTACCTGTAAACACTTCTACCTTCTTACTGTCAGGGCAGAGAATATAACAAAATAAATAGACATAACATCATTTTGCACATACAGATCATCCCCAACCAGTCATCTAGCACTCGTTCCAACAAAAAAAGTCAACTACAACTGTCTTTGCACTTACAACTGTTACAGTATTCCCATGTCACGTGATCAAAATCCGGATGCTTGCAAAAAGCATGTATTCACAATGACTAGTCCAGGGGTCTCCAACCTTGGCAACTTTAAACCTGGCGGACTTCAATTCCCAGAAAGCTTTGCTGGCTGGGGAATTCCATGGACCAGGGTCAGTGACTGCCATCTGGGATCTTCCCAGCTGGCTTCTGACAAGCCAAGGGGAAGACGGGATTCATTTCATTACTGCATTGATTCCCTTAACTGCAATTATTTACTTAATAACCATCACAAAGAAGGTTGTAAAACTAGGTGTGACTCATTTAATAACAGCCTTGTTCAGCAACGGAAACACTGGTCCCAATTACGATGCTAAGTGGGAGATTATCTGTGCTAGAATCTCCCTCCTGTTTGCTGAGACACTGAGTTTTGCCATATCTCACTAATAAAACATTATTATTATTTTCCTCAGTCAAGACCTCACCTCTGCTGTGTCATTCACCTGGGGGCCATCCCCAAAATGACAGTCTCCTCTGTTTGGTCCATCCCTCCTCTCAGCTTCCACCTCAGTGATCTGCAAAGATTCGGATACAGATTTGGAAGACAAAACGACCTCCTGAAAACGGACAAAAAGGAGGTTAAGAAACAGCAGACACCTTAATAAAATGTTTAAAAACAGTCCGCTGCAAGTGACTGGGTAAGATATTTGGCAGGGCCACCTGCTTAGAGAATAATTATTTGTAAACAAGCAAGCAAAACAAATAACCCCTCAGCTTCTTCATAATTTAAGGGATGCACCAGAAGATAAAAGCAGAGACATCCGTCTGCAACTACAGCATAAGTACCTCCCCACAACCACACTCTCTTAGCAAAGTGACATGTGTGTAATTTGTTATCGCAAGGCTTTAATTTCTGCATGTAATATCAAAACCAGTTTCTATGAGCTAAATGAGAAGTCAGTGCTGGCATTTATTTGTGCCTCCTTTGATTTGCTATCCCCGAAAGACTAAATGGGCTTTTGCAAATTGCTGCAAGGCGTGGATGGGAACAACTTGTTCTCACCCGGCATTCCCAGCTGAGGCAGCCCAGATCTGGACCATAAAAGCCTTCTGATTCCTATTACCTGAGCAGAGCCTGTTGCTTTGGACAACTGCTCCTGCAGTTGAAGAATGTGCTTCTTGGCTTCCTGGATCTCTTTGAGCAGTCGGGGAGTCGGAGCACGGTTGTAGTCTTCCTGCAGGAACTGAAAAGGTTCGAGGTTAAGAGGAATCATCGTCATCATGGTTCATGGTTTTGAAGACCAGACTGCACCAGCTACTGGCCCAAGCAAGTCCCAAGTCCTATTAGCTTTCATACAGTGGCTGGGCCACCCATGAAATTAGAACTCAGCCTCCCAAGGAGTACTGCTGAGATGTATCAATTATCCCTCTAATACTCAAGACAGATTTAATCTAAGACTGGATCGGAAACGGGTTTCTAAATGGGGGCGATTACAACTGTGTTATTTAGGTCATAGACTCCCCACTCTTGGCTTAAAGGGAGCAGCCATTCTACCAATTTGAACAAGGAATTTCACACAGTCATTCCACCACCCAAATTTTTCTGGTTTCTTACCAAGAACATTTTCTATTTTGCAACCAGAACACAGAATACTACATCAGGTTAAATGCCTCCCCCCCACTCTACTTTTTCATAAATTTCCTTTTTGGTACCTGTAGTCGTTCCTGTTCTTTCTGTAGCATCTTCCTCAAAATCTCTACTTTCTGGTTGTGAACAATGTTATTTTCCTCCTTAAAAAAAAAGATGGCCAGTTCTCATTTACAAACACAGTCTGCCTGAACTCGAGCAGATTTTCAACAACATACAAGTCTAACAACCTTATTAAGCATAACAAGAATAAATCTTAACTAAGTTTTAATCACATTCAACTAAATTCATTCCCAAATGTTCTTCTCTCTACCGCAACAGAAAATCATGAACATGAATATAGATATATTCAATGTGTATGTGTACATCTATATCTATATTTGTCTGTCTCTCTCTCTCTCTCTCTGTTTCTGTCTGCCTGCCTGTCTATTTATCTATTTATCTATCTATCTATCTATCTATCTATCTATCTATCTATCTATCTATCTATCTATCTATCTATCTATCGCAGCAGATCAGATCAATTGCAAATACCCTCTCTAGTGCTATCCTACTTCCATCTTCTCACACTTTCATAAAAATGATTTTGCTGTGATACATAAAATAGTCAACAGAGTGATGAGTTCCAGAATGGATATCTTAATTACAAGCAGCCATGCAGTCTTGATTCATAAATCAATGAATATCTTACCCCCATCAGCACTGGACTGGTAATTCTCTCTGTGTTTCCATAGGATCCAGGGGAGTGAGGTGATGTCATGATGGGAGACATATGCCCAAAGGCAGCTGAGTCCACCTCAGAATCAGCCAGTGGAATCTGGGGCGACCCAGGTGGGCGCCCCTGCACAGTCAGCGCTACATAAGAACCCGCTGCAGGAAGAAGATGAAACATCATCGTTTGAGAGACAAAGAAGACTGGCTTTATACTTCCTGTTTACTTCAAAATAGAAAAATGGGATCCACTATGGCTTGACATCAAGGGCAACATACAAAGGCAAGTTTTCCTCCAAAAGGAAACAGAATTGTATAGGTATTTGAGCAAGACCAGAGTCTCCTGAGGTAGCCAGCACAACTCGCCACATGGTCGCTTCCAAAATGGCGGTCATTAGCCCCAACGATCAGCTGTGGGCAGTAAAGTGAAAAATGACCCTACCCGAGTTACCTGGGCAAGCCTGGGCATGCAATGGGCACTCAGGAAGATTTTACAGCTGTAGCTCTTCAGCGCACCCCCTAAGGGGTGGAAATTAATGAAGAGCTGTCCCCTCTATGCCTGGCTATTGGGCCCTTATTGGTGATTCAGGGGAAGCTGTGCAATAAACAGGGCGAAGAACAGGCTTTGGATCCAATTGTTGCCTACCTTCTGTATTGCAAACTTTTGGAGAATCCACACAATGAAGAATGCTGCTTTTCCAAAATATCACTGGAGCCAACCTTTGCCACGTCTCTATCGGGCCAAGATTGAGTCGTGACTGGGGACTTCCCAGCTCGACAGGAAGAGGTGTGGCAAAGATTGATGACAGTCTCTGGGCAGAAAGGCAGATTCAACCCATATGTGTGGATTCTCCCATAAGCATGCTGGAGAAAAAACAAGTAGTTGTTTTGCATAAGTGTATTAATTTGGTACAATGTGTCAGTGATCCAATCTGCCCACCTGATCATAAATTCAAGGATGTCAAATTTATTCAGCTCGTTTATAGTTGCGGTACTGAACTGATATCCACAGTTTCAATTGGGGGCAGAAAAGGGGTTGCTTTGAATCAATCTGCTGTTATTTAAACTTCACCTTCTTTAAGAGAAACTGAGGAAGAAGCATACTAACACTTCTGGAAGGAAGTAGAATGGAGAAGATTGGAACACTGAATCAGAAGAGCATCAAAACAGCAAAGCCTTAACATGGACTCAGTAAAGACAGGCAACTGGATCAATTGCGGATGATCGACACAACAAAAATAGAAACTGGGATAACACATTGTGTAGTGGAAGTCAACAGTCAATCAAAATACATTCAACAGCCTTGAGGTTTTCTTGAAAATGTTTTCCAAAACACTACACTCTTAGTTTTTGAAATATTGGAAATTTCACTACCATTGTTAAATCAAATTCTTGAAAATATCATGTGAGTTTAACTTTCATCATCTCTTCCTGAAATCTCTTAAAAGAATATACACAGTGTAGCGTATTTTAGCATTTACTTACACTTTATCAGCTTAACCACCTCCAAATGGTTGGAATGTGTTACCAGAGTTCCATTCACCTACCGAAAGATAAAAAAATGAGCTTATTTTGATTTTCAGTTTAGGTTAGATGACTGAACTTCTAGTCTATAGAACTAAGCTGATTTAACATCCACCATGCTCTTTATAAGGAAATCTGTCCCAACATCATGGTGAACAAAAGTATCATCCAAGATTTAGCCACCTCTTTTAAAAACAAAATCAGCATACAGAGCATATGCTTGTAAAACAGAAAAAGACTATATTTTTTTTATGGACACAGTACTTTGCAGCCACATTTTAGGGATTCTGAGGGCTAGTTAAGAAAAATAAATAAATTGCAGTTATAAGCAGAAATTCTGGCTTTGCTTCTATGTATATGGCATTCAGGTTTTCAGCCTTTTTGAGGGCATAAAATTGGAATTGAGCACCATTTATATCAGCCTACAAGGTAAAATTATTTTTAAAAGCAGCTGGAAACAGGCACTTATTGCTACTAATATTGATCTATTGCTCAATAAGGCATTTATTGCTTAAGCACCAACTTAGGTCCAATGGACTTCAGATGCTCAAATAGCTATGTTCAGACTGCCTCTTTTTGTCTCAAATAAGCCTGGGTTTTGTTTTTGGTTTGAAAAAAATAATAATAATTTGCCACTTAACATTCAGTTTCAATGAACAGGCCTCACTGCACCTGTACATCTAAAGGGCTTATTTGTATTGCTAATTCTAAATATAGGTAGACAGCCTACATTTCAAACTGTTCCTGAGAGGTTAGGTTTAGCAAAACATATACAGTGATGAAAACTACTGAAGCATTTCTAATTTTCACCTCCTTCAATTTATTCTTCCAGCACTTAATGATCCTACCTTAATGATCCGGTCACCAGTTTGAACCCCAGCCCGCATGGCTGCTCCATCTAGAGAGAAGAATCAGCTGATTAGAATTCAATACATTATTTCTAACATTTCCAGTTATGCAAGGTATTGTAGAAAAATTGTCCTGCTAGCAAAGAATTAGAAAGATTGTGGTAGCATCTTTTCCAAATAGCATGTTTTACTAAAAGGTGTAAGCTTTTAGGGAACTTCAGCTCACAAAAACTCATCCTTTTTAATAAAATGTTGGAATATGTCCTGCCTGTTCTGCAAGGGCCACACTGAACAAAGAATGACTTAAGCATGTTTTTACAGCACAGAGCACATTTATATTTCATGCGTTACAGCTGCATACTGCAAGATTTGTCTGATAGAACATTAACAGGCAAAGTGGTCCTGAATCATCCTACTTACCTTCTTTGACAGACTGTACAAAGACAGGGTTGTCACCACTGACTGTTAACCCAAATCCATTTTCATCCCGCTGAATAATAACACATCGTTGAACTAGACCTGCACAAGGAAAAAAAAATGACAATGAGACATCAGTGTAGGCATCAGAGAAAAATCATATGCTGGTGAAAGTTTCTCAAAAGCCACCAAATGGAAGAAAAATAAAAATGAAAGATTTGGACAGAAGGCAGAAGATAGTAAGGCAGTTGCCTTTCAAGTACTGATGATATGAAATAGAGATAGGTTGGATAAATTCACTTTCATAAATTGATCATATTAATAAAGAAGAATATTTATAGCACAGAGTTGATATGAGGAGGTCCTTGGTGCTCTCTGAGCTTGGTTGTTGCCTATGTTACCTGATGTTACCTTTTTGGGTAATGAAACGTCTGCAAGAAAACAACCAAGCTCAAAAAGAACCAAGCCCCCCTCATTGATCATATTCATTGATCATATCCAGGAGTTTAGTCCTGACTGTCTCAAAGTTAACTCAGCCTTCCATCCTTCAGACGTCGATAAAATGAGGACCCAGATAGTTGGGGGCAATAGGCTGACATTTATAAAGTGCTCAGAGAATGCTGTAAAGCACTATGAAGTGATATATACATCTAAATGCTACTGCTATTAAATCATGACTGAAGATTCACTCAAATGTGTATGATTCATACATTTTTCCACTAACAGAAAAGTAACCACCAATAAGCTATTTAAATTCTCAGGGAGTAGAAGCTGACCATGCTTCCAGCTCATTATTACAAAGTAAATTACAGCTTTGCACACTCAACTGCGAGGAATGATCAGCCAAGTTGCTAATCTATTAAATGCCATGAAGATCCACTTTGTACTAATTCAGATATTTGCATCTTTAAAATATTACCTATATTTCAACAAAACCTTAATTACAAGGGATGCAATCTACTTCTCTTTTTTTTCTTCAGAGAAGCTGATAATTTTAGTCAGATGTGGGCTACACAAATGAAAGAGCATCAGAACTTCTTTGGAGTATTCAACTCCAAATATCTTTCTGTGTATTTGTTTAGTGACAACTCAGATTCAAAAATCTTAACTATCAAGGATGTATCTCACTAATTGATAGTAAGCTCTTAATTAAGCAGTACTTTGATGCATTCAGGAATCACAAGTTATGGGAATCAGCAGACAGTGATTGATTCCACTCATATTCTCCCCCATTCATGGATACATTTGCGTTGAATCACACTAAGGAGCTGATGGTTTGGGTTGTTTTTTGTTTTGGTATGACTTTAAAATTGTCAAAAGTCATCAAAATCTAGATTTGTTCCACAGGGTGTTACCCTGGCAACAAACCACCAAAACAGCTGGTTATTTAATTAATAACACTTCTTATAAACCATGCCAGACTTATCACAGGGTAATATCATCACATCTTTTTAATGCAAAGATTCTCTAAAGATATTGCCAATTCCAGACTGAAAATTGCCTATTTTACTGTCTCTTCCCACTGTGTGGGAAAAGACTGTCAAAATAATAGGCTCTAATTGCCTAGATTCTACTGAGAACAAAGATATACTTTTTATTAGATATGGTGTCCAGATTGCTTACTGTGTAGCTTCTTTTCTCATAACATTAGGCATAAAATAACTGAAGACTGTAATAACTGTAAAGGGGATTTCTCTATTTAATGAGGTAAATACTATGTAAATTCAGTGAAGATTAACTTTAATGTTTTGTCTCTTGCTCTGGGTCAACCCTGTGCAACAGTCCATTGCTACATGGATAATAAAGTAGAATAGATACAGATTGATTTTTTTTTTATTAAAATGTGGCTGTATATCTAGGAAGCTGCCTCATAAATAATTGACCTGAATAAGAAAGTAGGAGAAAAGTGCAAAAGCATCCAATTGCTCAGATAATTGGCTAATTAACTTCAAATACAAAATTATGTAATATTAGAGCAAAATTAAAGCATTCATCCAAACATCACTGGATAGAGCTCTATCAATTCAGCTATTTAGAACACGTATGCGATGGGTAAACCAAGTTTTATGAAGAATAAATTTTGATACAGCAATAATTCTTGAAAAATACAGTAGCTTGCAAATTCATTGTGCAAGCAATTGCTCACATAATGAAGAACTGATACAGAAAGACTTAAATAAATGGAATGGAATAACACAAAGTATCTATCTGAAAAGTGAAGCAAGCAAATGTATAAGAGATTTATGAACCTCAGTTTTTGTATTCATGGTGTCTAGCTTACACAACAGTGTGTTTTAAAAGCTGTAAAGTTGATTGAAATAAATAGTAATCTTAATGGCTGGCTGATTAATGTTAATTGATAACTAAAAAGTAAAACTAAGTCATACTTATGTCAAAAATGTTTGCATTTAAGATCTGCATGTCTTTTTGTTAGGAAACTACAATTTCTGTAAATAACTTGATTTCAACATGCCTTCTTAGAAGCTTTTAAATGTCTAAAATTACTTTTCTTGAAGTACAAACCAGAATATTCATCAAATAATGCTGTTTCAAGACAAAGGCTTGGAATTGTGCTGTAGATCTCTTTCTTCAGAATATAAAGTAAAATAACATTTAACCATTCTATAGCAAACATTCTTTCAGGTATTAAGAAACAGAAAGATTGAAAAAAATCCCCACTAAAATGGTATTTCTTTACTTACTTTACATCTTTCCATACAGAAATCAAGGTCTATGGACCTTTCATTCAGAAAAGGAATTTCAATAGTTTTCACCTCCAAAAGGTAACTGCCACACCTTTAATCCCCTTTGACACTTCTAGATATTTTTTCCCAATGTCCAAAAGCAAGCAGAAAGACTGCAGTCATCAGCAATATAAAACACAACATTTTCTGCTGGAAGTTTCTTAAATAGCTTCTCTATCCAAAGCAAATACTGGAAAGTTTCCACACAGATTTCAGAACAAGAAAGAAGAGGGAGAAAAGGAAGCAACCTAAGAAAGCAAACGATTACTGCAAAGAATAGAGTGGAGCTTTCATAGTTAAATTGTAACTGAACATAGAATTTTTGCAGGAAGTCTGAGAGGAAACAGGTTGTGTTATGAAGTCATGCTTTATTATACATATGTTTATGAAAAGTCAAGACATAGCATGCAACAGAGAAAAAAAACTACAGATAAATTCTGACATGCATACTAAATATTCCCATGAACAAGGTAGATTAGTTATTTCACACAAAAAAAACTTTGTTATGCAGTATTTTTCCCAATAGTACATTAGGAAAGACTAAGACTAGAAGGTACATCTCTGTATAATATAATTGCATCACAATTTCTTAAATTTTTATGTAAATGTTTTTTTCTGAATGTAGAAAAATATGCAAATAGCTGCAAAGGAACTATATAAAATCCCCGTAAAGGGATTTTAATTTGATAAAACCAGATCCACCCATTGTTGCAAACAGTTTTTATTTAAAAAAATGTTTTTAAAAAGATGGCTAAAGTATATCTACAGCCTCCACTATAGGTGTTTCTTATCTATCAATCAAAGGGACAGAGGTTTCTATTTTATAAAACTTTCAGTCTCGACACAAAAGATACGTGTTTTTTTTTTTTGGAGAATGGAGGAAATCCAGGAAAATCTCTGGGAACTAACTGGCTATGAGCAATAATCTTAACATCTTTGGACGTTTCAACTTAAGCTATATCCAACTATTCACAGGGTTAAATAGCAGAAGACAAAAATTAAGGCAGGCTATAAAGGTTTCTATTATGCAATTAACTGAAATGTTATTGTAGATAGAAAGCGATCCATTCCATGCTACAGTTCTATGGAATTTAAAAAAAAATTCATATGATAAAAGAGTACCTACACCACAAGTTATAGTCAAGAAGCTAAAAAAATAAATAAAAAGACTGTCCCTTTTTTCAAGCAAATCACTATCATATTCCACAGAGTACAACTCCACACTTTCATAAAACTGTTTTACCTACATAATGAATGGTTAGTGCCAATTCCTCAAACTTTCCAACCCAAAGAAAAGATGACATTTAGATCCTGGAAGACAATATAAAAAATATCTAATATTCGCTACAAAGGTTAGTATCCACCAGCAAGCTTGCACATTTAAGCCACATGAAAGCTCAATCCTTTCCCCTGATGCAAAGTTAGCCATGCATAGCAGGGAAAAGGCAGAGGCCTTGAGCACACAGAACAATTGAACAGAACACACCAACAAAGGCACAAGGCTACAGTGGCTGCTTCAGCTTACCATATGTCTCGGATCTACTCTCCTCTGAGCTATACTTTGTCTTCCTGGAGGAGCTATCTGCACGAAAGCAGGAGAAAAGGAGAAAAGAGATATAGGAAATATGGAGACCAACATGGAAAAACTTCATTAAAAATGATTTCTACAATTGGGTTAATTCATGCAAAACACAAACAAGATATGAACATACAGAGATGGTAACATCTGAAATCAGAATGTGAAATAATAGTAGTTGACTGTATAGATAACATCAAATGTAAAGTTCCAGAAAAAAGAAGGCATCATTATCAAGCTCCCTCCTTTCTACAGCAAAGAATAATTGGAAAAGATGTTTTATTAATGCAAAAACGCAATGTGCAGCCTTTTATACAAAGCCCTACATTTGCCAATGGTACCCAGAAAATAATTAAGATTTGAAGTATCCCAACCACAATGGGAAAGGGAGAAAGTCTTGGTTACTTTGGAAATACTTGTTTCCTCCATCCTTGAAATAGCTAGGGATGATGTGTTGCTTCATGGATATCTCTTCTTAGGAAAGATATTGTCAAAGGATCCTGAAAATGTCTAATTACAATGCTGTAGGTACATATGAAAGTATAAATATACTTTCATTTCTGTAGCTATTCTTATTTCAATTCTTTTTGATGTCCATTTGTACTAATGTGGCAAAATTTGGAAATATCAGCTACTTTTACATTACAAGCCCAAGTCTTAAAAAGATCACACTTCATTCACCCTCACAGTCAAACTCTAAGGAAGTATTCTTTTTATGTTACAGATAGGGAAATGCTACATTATGTTAGGCAGGAAATAGCCAATTCTCCAAAATTCAAGCTTTAGATCTACCTCCAAGATCTCATCTGGTAACTTATCAGCAAAGAGAAGGAATAAACATTTCATCCCAATACAGTATGTTATTTTCTCTATAGTTGTACATCTTCCTGTATCACACAATGTGATCTTTAAAGTTATTCTCATATGTGGTAAATTTTTAGAGAATAACAGACAGAATAGCTAAATTGCACACTTTAAAAGCAACACACCATATGGGGCCAAGAGGCTCACCCGCAAGCCAGTCACACAGTTAGGAGCATACAGCAGTCAGTCTGGGTTAGTAGGTTGGGGTGGGTGGAACCTTCACATGCAGACTAATTTCCAAGACATCATTAGACTCTGAATGCAATACAGATGGTCTACAAGTACAGGGAAACAAAAGAAAGAAAATGAATGTGTCCAGTTAAAGTTGACAGAAATATAAAGTAACTGAGCGAAATTTCATTCAGAAGAAAACACTCCTCAGCTCCAGAGCTGAGAAATGCTACGCATTTGCTCTATTGGCAAGCAAACGAGCAGACATTACAATCCATCCAGCTGTTATCTATAGAACAAGATTGAGTACTGAAGAGAAAATGGAATATAAGACCCACCCAAAGGAATTCTCAAAGACAGGTAAACTGAACATTGCACTTTTTAATCTGCTGCAGTATAATCAAGAAAAAGCCTGCAAAATAAATATAAATTTGTGCAATTTCTCATTTACATTGGCTCACATGGTCTAATTACTAGTAATATGGCTTTTTCTTTTTATCAAAATAAGAATGATCTGCTAGATCAGATCTTTGGCTTGTCTATTCCAGCAGCCTGTTCTCATAGTTTCCCAGCAGATGGCTTTGAGAGGCAATAACACTGCCATATCAATGCTAATACTGTCACCCCAATTAATTCGAAGGAAATATATATACAGATGAGTATAATCACAGGCAAATGAGTAAAATTTAATGCAGTTTACAAATGTTGGATAGGCTTCATACATTTGTTTCCTGAAGCTTAACACTCAAACAAAGTTGGAGTTTCTAATGATTAAAGAAGTCACAATGGGCTCTGTTTGTAAGTGCAGAAAGTGTACTACAGGATGCTACATTTACAACATAGTTTTCCAACTAAAATAAACAGAGAACAGTCACAGAGGCTCAAATTAAATCAAAATAAGAACACAGGGGAAAACTAAAACATATCTGTTATATAATCTGCTCATAAGGCTTCAAAAACCTTTCTTCTTTGATGTGTAGTTTTCTACCTTGGAATTCAACTTTCTCGGTACATTGAAAACAAACAAAGCCACTTTACTATGCAACTCCAGAAGTATACAATTCAGAAACACAAGAATACGGAACAGTGTGAAACCTCACTGACAAAAATTATGCAATTAAAGTAGAAAATAAAAACTGCAGAAACCCTGTTATTGTCCCTAAATATAATATTGGCAAAAGAGGTTAGTCAACTTTTTAATTCCAAAGCTGGACAATAGAAAAATCTGAGTGTTCTTTGGGATGTGAAGGTAATTCTACCTGTTGGGTCAAAATCATGGGCACTAATGCAGCGCTCAACCTTCTGCTTCTTGTCTGCTGGAGACTCTCTGCTCAGAATGCTGCCATGCCTGAAGCCAAACAGAAAGGGGAACAGAATCATTTATTTTGCTGCATTACATAAACTGAGCTAATTTTAAGAAACCCATTAATATGTGGCCATTTTCCATATTATTTCTACTCAGGAAAACTATCTAAAGGCAGAAATCCATGACTCATTTCCTATGTCTCAGATAATTCAATGTTGTTAGTGGAGTACAGTTAAATATATCCCAAATCTTCCATATTAGCTTACTGGAAGATGGAAGAGGACCAGAATTTTATTAGTAGATACAGAAAGTCAAACCCTTAGAAACTTACCTTGTAGGTTTTTTGAGGGGAAACCTGAAAAGTAAAATAACAAATACAAATAGTTAGTGCCATATAAATTGTTTCCATATAACAAGAAATCAATGTTAGCCAACATATAATAGATTTAAGGATAATCACTTTTATTTCATTGTTTTTAAGATGCACAATTCTGAATTATTGTTTGGGTTTCCACAAAAAATCTAAAGAAAGATGGAAGATTTTAACTCCATTATCTGCTCATGGCATTCTATTCTACTACACAATAATTGTAAAGGTGTCTTTCAAGTAGTGCTTCTGTTACATAAATATTCTATTTCCTTCTTCCACATGAAAAGAAGAAAGTACTTCTTCATACTTCTTCTACCTATTGAAATAACTCATTATGATAAAATTACCTGAATCCCTAAAATGAGATGCATTGCTAAATTCTATTAATATTCTAGTATATAATTCAGTCATTTTGTTCAGTCAAACAACTATAAAATAATTGATTTACTCCTAAATTCAACGTAATAGATTTTAACAAATATACGCAATATCCTCAGCTATTTAAAGCATCTATAAGAAAAGTTTTTAAGAATCTATTGCACACAAAAACAATTAACTCATTTCACTCTACACAAAACTCTCAACTGAAAATTTGCTATAAACTGTACTGCATTATAATGCAATTCAGCAGCTTTGTTTCAAAGCTTAAAAAACTTTATTAACAAAACTAGTAGTAGCATTTATAGCATTTTTCAATTCTGTTACTAAAATTTAGAGCAAATTTGTTTCTAGGTTTAGAGATAAACACTCAAATAAATTATTGTGAATTCCATACTTATTCTTTCTTTGCTTTCATCTTTCTACATGAAAATCTAGATTCCAAGTGAGGCTGCATATGTCAAGAGGACAAATTTTACAAAGAACTTCTGGGATAGATTCTCAGAACCTTATCGGCACAAGCCAGAGTCCCCAATCCCATTTTTTCCCCTCTCCCTTCACCCATCCTGAAGGGGAGGGGGGAGCAAATAAGAGTAATGATAGCAAAACAGACAGAGAAACCCACAAATAATTGATATATTGCTGTTATGCACTGTCACTCCTTAGAGACTGGAACTGTAGAATCTTAGTCTTTCCTTTCCAACGTGAAATGTTATCACTTAGTATGCATAAAAGATCAAGATCACAAATTACTTTAGAGAAATGTCCTGCCTTTATCAAAATCCTGCTTCTGTATAATTCAATAAAAGCCAACACTAACTTTAATATGCCATCAAAGAGGCAAAACATATATACAAGGGTAAAAAAATTACTCATATGAATTAGATATTTCACAGAACATGATTACATGGTTTAATATCAAAATTACCATGGAGGTAAAACTCTCTTTCCAACATGATACCAGACTAAGAATTATTTAGGCAGCATCTAAGAATATAGGTAGTTCCATGCAGCATGTTTTTATGTAGCAACAAAGATGAACCATACTTTCTTCTTTTCAACAATTGTTATATCAGGCATGTTTTGAACAATTTTTTTAAACAATTTATTTTAAACCTGCACGACACCTAGGTGAACATCCCACTCTATTAGAAAGAGGATTTGTTTTATTCAAGGGAAGCTCTACAAAATAAACTCTATAGCACTGAAATTACATGACGATGATTTTCACAAAAAGTAAAAAAGATTTTTCACACTGCATTAAGTTAAAAATTGCAACTGCTATTGTATTGCTTTTAACTATGAACTAAAGAAACAGAAGATAGTCAGGACAATCAAAACAGGAAATCAGAGAGGCAGCCAACTGACAATCCTCACAAATTACCTTGAGATGACCACATCAGATGATACTGTATGAATCATCAAAGGACATGTACAGTATTATTCAGGGAGGACTAACACTGGAGACATTATTGTATGATGTCTGAAAGAGATTCAAAACTGGCACAATGTATTCCACTAACTTTTCAGCCCATTTCCAACATTAGGTCTTAGCAAATTATAAAAACAGTATGTTTTTCAAACATATACTACATTATCATACCTGGGATGCCATAGCAAATGTAACATTTAGTTTCTTTGAAACCAACCCTTAAGTAATGGATTTATGTCTTATATTAGAAAAAATATTATACACAACTGAAGGTTTTGTTCTGTTTTCAAAATTTGAGCCAGTCTTGACTCTTGGACATATAAGTAGCACTCAGTTAATGACTGCAGTTGGGCTTGTAGTTCTGGTCAAGATGTTATGGTTAAGTAGGTCACCATGTCATTTTACCTGATTTTAGAACCATTTTTGTGACAATCAGAGAGTCGCAATGGTCATTAGGGAAATCACATGGCTGTTAAGTGAACTACATCCATTTTCCCTAATGAGTGGTTTTGGCCACAGGATGCTGCAATTAGTCACAAATGTGAGCTGGTTGTCAAGGACACAGAATTCAATCATGCGACCGTGGGAGGAGGGCAGTGGTAACATCAAGGATGGGTTGCAATTGTTTTTTTTTTAAGACTGTTGTAACTTCAAATAGTAGTTAAGTGACTGGTCATTAAGCAAGGACTACTTGTATTGTTTCTTGGTGGTTCTCAATTGAAGTATAAATACAGTGAAAGCATAAGGGTTTAGTTACTAAAGTTTCAGCTGTAATTCTAGCCATTCAGTCCTCATTCAAGCAAGCTCTTTAGCACTGTTCCATGACACTAGTCCTTGGATTTTTCCAAAAGCTGATGTCAGGATATTTCACAGAGAAAGAACTGCATTTACAAAATCAGCAGGAAAGGAGGGCTTCCCCAGCAGCTATACTCAATGTAGCCATTGTGCTGCACTGTAAGTGGGAGCCAGAGTGTTGTCAAAGGCTTAACTTGCTGCCGAACTTATGCTTGCTTAGGAAAAAAGATTTTTAAATACAACAAAAAATGCTAAACATTTCTCCTACCAAATACTATTCTTCCCAAATATATTCATTTTTGTCATTGATAACTCATTCCACAAACGGGGTAACAAACTACCGGTACTTTAGTCATAATGAACCTACCAAACAGAACTGCCTTCAATTTTCTTAGTTATTTTTAGTTATTTGCAAATAATAATTTGTAAGCATTGAAGACTTTCATTTTATAGATTTCTGGACAGTAAGATGAGGCTACATTGGGCAAAACCTGAAATTCTGAACCAATACAATAAAGTTAAGTTGAGAAAAATCCCTCTTCTATTAACAGAGAATATAATTTGATAAACTGAGTCTATAAATTATGTTATTTTTATCTATAAAATTTGTATAGTTGCCCATCTCATTGAAGACTATTATGGGTGGCAAAAACAACTACTCTGAGGAAACAAACAACATTTTAATAATAACTTTAAACAAATCAAATAATTTTACAAGTTTGGCTCCATAATTATGAGTCACAGAAACTGGAAGACAAAGTAAAGAATATATCAATTACATATAATAATTTGAAACTCAAGTATGCTTAATGTAAGATCTACCTGGAATCTTTTGTTTCAAAACAACAAAACTATGTATACTTTCATGCAGACATAATCTAAATAATCAAGAGAAGGCTTTATAACTCAATGAGAGAAAACCTATGTTTGATGCAGGAGAGTCAACATTTTGAGTATCTTTGAAGTGTCTAAAAATAGGCAACACTGAGCTAGGTGGATCAAGAGTTGGTTTTCATATAAAGCACCTGTTTATTTTACCTACCACAGTCATAACTGTAGTAAGCCCAATAAGCTTACAGCAATTTTAATTGTTATATCTATCGCTGCATTTCACATGTTTTGCATCATTAAACAGCTATTAAGATCTTCTACTTTAAATCTGTGTAAGGAACATTTAAGATAATTTTAGACTATACTTGAAGGAGTTGAACAATTACATTGTCCACATACTACCAGGTCCAATATTTTTGAGCTAAGATGAGTGAGGTGCTGCCACCTGCTGAGACATGCATTAACTGTGATAATTGCAAATGGATGCAGATACTTCCCATGTTCTCACAAAGCATCTCAGAGCCTTATATCAACAATATTACGACACATACTGACAATAGAATCTTTCAAATTAGTTGTTCTAATTCTAGACCAGTATATTATGAAATATACAAACTGACAACCTAATAAAATATACAAACTGACAACGTAATTCGCAGACTGATTTTTTTAAAAAAAGCAACGATAATGTAACCCAGCCAGTGATCATATTTAAAAGTGGCTTGTTGCAAAACTGCACTGATCCAATTTTGAAATTATCAATTTAAAATAGATTACAGACTATGTAATATTTGTTTTCTAAAAAGCCCATTGGTTCATTCCTATTAAATTAGCCACTTTGATTACTACATGCAGTTTCCTCTTACAATGTTGTTAAAGATAAATATTATAATCATTTACTAACACTGAACAATAACTACCATAGAGACATTAACCAGCCTTGCATATGGATAAATCACAAAAGCTGGCAAGTGAGTTCTTACAAAGCAGAATAATGGTTTGCATTCAGCTCAGAATCTCTGATCAAGAGAACAGTATTGCTTCCTCCTGCTTCCTCCATGCAAGACATCTTTCTTGGCTGTCAAAAGCTTTGTTCTCAAACAGAGGCTAATGAGAGCAAAATATGCTTTTACAAATTGGAAACCATCTCTCAGAAAAGCAAGTGCACAATGATAACCTAGCTGCACAGAATACATATACTAACTACTGTTATATACTTTGCTTGCCATATATTCTCAAGATAAGCTATTTCCCAGCCATTTTTATCTGCGTCTGATACAAGGAAACAAAGACTTGGAGATTACCTGGGTTTTTAAAAAAATTATCCAGGAAAAGTCATTCCACTCAAAAGCCAAATCTTAAAAAACAAAACAAAAACCTGCTATCTATCTGGTTTTGATGGTTTCTTTAGAGATGCTTTAAAATTACTGAAAGCTTTGAATCAGTTGGGAGATAGGGAAAGGAGGCGGAGTTTCATCAGTTTTCCCTCCCAGCATTTACTGTACTGTGGTGTTAGCAGAGCAGCAAAACGGATTATAGTAGTTATATAGATTGCTCTTCTAAAAATATTCCTACAAGAAAGAATTAGTATGCTTTATATCTGGGCATTAATTTATCCTGAATGGTCAGCTAAATTAAAAACCAAAATAAAGAAGCTTCAGTACAAAGCAAAAGGTAAACATGAAAATACAACATTAAATAGTATGAAACAGCTTATCTCAAATTGTCTCCAGAGTACTAAAGTACAACAGCCATCACCCAAAATGCAGAAATAGAAGGCACTAGAACAAGGAATACTGAATCAGAGTTTTTTGCTTTATAGTATTTTTATGTGTTCTTTTTTTAAAGAAAGATCAGACATTCTGCAATCTTAATTTTTAGATAAAATGGAATTGATCTATTATCTACAGCTATGCAGTGGTTGTATCTGGCTACTTCTCCATTTTCTAGCATAAGATGGATGTACTGCCATTTCATCAAAACTGAAAGTACTACTTTCACAAATATTTTAACAAATTTCACATTAGAGGTTTTATCCCTCACAATCTTAGTTTTTAATTTTCTTGATCCATGAACAGAGAACAAAATGATGTATAGGAAAGATAATCTATTATTATGTCTCCAGCAACTCGTCATTATAAAAATGTACACTTCTTTCATCACTAAAGGCTTTCTTCTATTTTAAAAGGGTTCCTTATTATCTTGCTATATGGCTCATTTACTAAGATGACAATTAATGCTGTAGCTCACCTCCCAGTACTATACTATTTTCCACTATATTTCTTTTCACTATCTCTGCTTTACCTGGTTATAACTCAAATTCTACTCTATGTTCCACTAGATTTTTGCCAGGCTCCCAATGCTGCTTTTCCCTCAATTTCTCGCATTTAACTCTGTTGAATATTTTTACATGGATTCCCAGTCGAGAACATTTTGTTTGTCTACTGCTGCTTTCCTCCTGTCTGCCAGGTCTTTCAGAAATTAACGTCTGCCAACTATAAACCACATTAGGAACAATATTCAGGAATCTGGGCCTTCCTCTCACAAGAGGGAATATATGAATAAAGGTTAAGAGATCAGTTCAAAGAGAAGTTAGCAACTTAACCAACATGGGGAAGGCAGAGAGCAGTGAAGAGACATGTTTTCTTTTTCTGCCCCAATAAACCTAATTAGGATTGTGAGCAATGCTGGCAGGAGAGAAATTTCTTCACGCTACACTGTCTGTTTGTGTTTGATTAATGTAAATCTTCTCAAGACTCTCGCCATGCCCTAGGCAATATAATGGCTATAGTTCTGTTAACCAGCATCTATGCAACCAAAGAAAGTAAAACACAGAACAGAAAGAGGAACTTCTCAAGACTGTCCCTTAATCTATTCTGGTGATGCTTTGAATGCTGCTTGAGTGAATGTCACTTTGTCACAATACTATACTAGACATTTCTGTTAGGAATAAGAAAACTAAAAATAAAAACCACACAGAAATAATCATTAGCAAATGCAGAAAAGGGAGAATAGGCATTGTTTGTTGCAATGTTCATATATTTTACAAGATCTAATTTAATGGATAATTACATTTTGAGCAAAAATATCAATTTCCATAGTCAATGCCAAGTTAAGATAGAAGATCCAATTTGTCCCAATATTGTTACCAAAATGATATTAGAAGCAATTACAATACAGTAGAATGGATTTTCGTTTATATTTCAGTTCACTAGAAAATACATCAGTATATGTCAGCGTATTGTTCAGCACTTCATTTCTGAATGTTTCAATGCATGGAATGACAGAGATATTGTGATGAGGAAGAAAAACATGAACCAATTCTGGAAGATCTGTTCCTCATTCTTTAAATTTCTCTCATGTATTCAGTAATCCAATCACTTCAGGTCCCTCTCTGTAAACAAATACGATGTTACTTAACTTCTGTTGAGCCTGACATTACACGTCAGGCCAATATTTGTTTCGCGCCTTTTAAATTGAGTTATTTAAATGGGAATAAACAGCACAAAATTTTTTAGAAGAGCTAAGGTAGCTTACACCTTCTGTCTTTCCAGATTAATTATTTAAAATATACTACCAAGACATTTAACATGCAACATGATGTATAAAACAATGGCCATAGAAACAATTAAAATACCAGAGCATTAAAATCTCTTGTAAATTTTAAGTTATTGATAATGCCTGATTTGGGCTAACCAATGCTATTGCTTTTTAATATTGATTTTGCTATAAAGCAAATAATACTTTTAAAATATTCTGCAGCTCTAAAAACAAAGCTAGCAGAAATCTGAACACAGCTGAATTACTCCATTTACCAGCCATGCCACCTATCAAGCAATTATTAAGGAGAAAGTTCTAAATTTGCAAAAATGAACTCTTCCTCAGCAGAGGAAGTCATATATATTAGATTGATAAACTAATCTTCAATTTACATGAGTTTATGAACATGATAAATAACAAAAGATCTTAAGAAAGTTGAAAATGTGTTCTTTGATACAAGGCAAATTCATGAATAATGCTAGTTTTATTGCCATTATTTTTACATTTTTCATTTAATTTTGCCTGCCTGTTTAAGCTAAATAAGAATTGCTTTATTCCTAGTTCAACAGCTTGTATCTCCATCTATAAAGAATATTTTGGAGTAAATTATATCAATTAGTTTCAGATTGAAGAAACCGTACTTTAAAATTTTATAAATCAATCATACCTTTGTGAGCAGCCAATTTATGTGTAGTACATTTTATAATGCCTCAAAGTAACTTTACATCACTAAAGTGTGCTAAAATCAATACTGCATGTATTTCAAGTTTTCTCAAAATGGCTTCCCTTCCCAAACTCTCTCAATTCATTTTGCTCCATTGCTTCAGATTTTTAGAAAATGGGCGTTGTTATGTTTACCCGAGAACGCCCTTTCTATACATGCTGCTAGAGAGTCCAGGAATGGGATAAGACTCCTCCCTCTGACATCATCAAGCTGAGTCTGCCACAGTATAAAAAGCCAGCCTCTGCTGCTAGCCCCAGCTTTTCTGGCGAAGAAACTTGACAGACGTAATGTGTCTCTGGAAGATAACACAGTGATAAGAATCCTCGCCAACCAAGACTTGACGAACACGGGGGGGAGGGGGGCTGGACTCTCTAGCAGCATGTATAGAAAGGGCGTTTCAGGTAAATATACCAATGCCCATTCTCCTCCACGCTGCAACTAGAGTCCAGGAATGGGACATACCAAAGCCTGCATGTCCAAGGGAGGGCCCTCGTCTGGTGTGTTCAGTCCGACACTGGAAGAACCTTCTGAAGCTTCATCTGAGGCGAAGGAGTTGCTGCATTCCTAGTAGAATGGTCTGTGAGCTTCTTGGGAACCGGAAGACAAAGTTTCATATGCTGTGGAAATACAAGTCTTGATCCATCTGCCCATCATAGATGGGAAAGCCTTGCTCCCTAAGGAAGCCGGTTGGAAGGATACGAACATCGCTTCTGTTTTGCGAAAGGTAGCAGTACGTTTAACATAGATACGGAGAGCTCTCTGCACATTCATGCTACTTTTGTTCCAACTCATGTTGAGGCTTAGGGCTGAAATCTTGTGCCCTGTGGAATCAAGGATTAATATTTGGAACAAAGGAAGGGTCTAAATGTAACACTACTCTGTTCTAGTGAAAGATGCACAAATCCTGCCTCACCGAGAGCTGCCAATTCTAACTCTTCTGGCTGACATGATAGTCACCAGAAAGGCCACCTTGAGGGTCAAAAAACAGAGGCCCACTGATCTGAAAAGTTCAAACGGGGGTCCCGTCAGGGCATGGAGTACCTTTAAGAGATCCCAAGTGGGATATCTATGAACTACTGGGGGATTTGAGGATCCCCTCAAAAATCTGCGTACTGATGAGTGGTGGATTAGAGAAGTATAATTATCCCACAACAAAGCCGCAACCTTCTGGTGGAGAGTATTTGATGAGAGCCCTTTATCTAGACCTTCCTGTAGGAACATTAACACATCTGAAGCAGATGTAGGGTCCCGGGCCACCTTAGAACCACAAAAAGCTCTCCAGTGGCATCATAGA
Source organism: Laticauda laticaudata (assembly GCA_004320025.1). Classification (NCBI taxonomy): domain Eukaryota; kingdom Metazoa; phylum Chordata; class Lepidosauria; order Squamata; family Elapidae; genus Laticauda; species Laticauda laticaudata. The sequence goes on from BHFT01000436.1 coordinate 63,791, forward strand.
TGCGATTGGTTGATGGCTTACATAATGCCTGGATAGTTTGAATCACCTTACCAGATAAATTAGACTCTTTCAGAGATTTCCACTCAAGTGCCATACAGCCAATTGGAATCATTGAGGTTCTGGGTGGAGTAAGGCCCCTTGGTTGAGTGAAATCCTGTGGGCCGGGATTCTTCATGGTCACACGACCGACAAATTCACCAGGTCAGTGAACCAGGGCCTCCTCGGCCAATGAGGCACAAGAAGTACTAGCTTCGTCTTCTCCAACATCTTCCAAATTACTGCCAGAATGATAGCAAGAGGGGGAAAGGCGTAGAGGAGATCTGGAGGCCACCTGCTCCAAGTGCATTGGTCCCCTCCACTCCCTGGGTAGGAAACCTGATGAAGAACCTGCCTATATGTGCATTCTGGGGAGTGGTCAATTGATCTACTACTGGGCATCCAAATCTGTTGGACAGTTCCTGGAACAGGGATGGATAAAGGTTCCACTCTGAATGGTTGACCTCAGTCTACCTCAGCCAGTCAGCTTGGGAGCTGTCGACCCCTGAGATGTGGTCAACCCTGAGGGACAGAAGGTGTCTCTCTGCCCACCTCACCAGATGTTCAGCTGCCTGCATCAAGAATTTGGACCAGGTTCTCTCCTGCCTGTTGACATGGGTCTTTGTGGCCATGTTGTCTGTCATGATCAACACATGGGGCCCTGTCACCTTGTCCTGGAAGTGTCTCAAGGCTAGGAAGATAGCCTAGAGTTCTAGCAAATTGATGGGGCAGGACCTGTCTGCCTGGGATCCTGAGCAATCTTGCTTTGCAGATGAGCCCTCCAGCCATAAGGGCTGGAATCTGTTGTTACCATGATCCTGTCTGGTTCCTTGAACAAATGGCCTTTCCTGATGGCTTGGGACTGCCACAACTGGAAGGAACCTGTGGAGGAATTTGGATCCTGATGGAAGAGTGGCTGGTTCCCGCCTGTTGAAATGGCAGCAGGAACCACTGTAGAGCTCGGGCATGAAGATGAGCCCACAGCACAATGTCAATGCAGGAAATCATCTTCCCAAGTAGTTGTGCCAGAAGAGACAGAGAAACGGTGTGCGTCTGTGGAACCCAGTTTATCAATTTGTTGAGACTCTCCTGTCGATCCAGGGAAAGAAAAGCCTTGCAGAAGGTCAATGTCGATGATCGCCCCTAGGTGTAGGAGATGGGTCGTCGGTAGAAGATGACTCTTGTTGAAATTTATGGAGAACCCATGTGCCTACAAGAGTTGCATTGTGGTCTGAAGGTCATGGTTGGCTGAGTGGACGGAAGTTGACTGGATCAGGATATTGTCCCTCACAGGTAGAGGGCAAAGGGACACTGCCAAGACCTTGGTAAAGACTCTGGGGCCGATGAGAGGCCAAATGGAAAGGCCCGATACTGAAAGTGCCTGTTGTTGTAACAGAAGTGCAGAAACTGGCAATGAAGGGGCGACATCAAGATATGGAGGTATGCCTCCATGAGATCTATGGATGAGGAGGTCGCCCTACTGAACGCTCTGTAGCATAGAATGGAGGGATTGCATCTTTAAGCGCCTGTAGGGAATGAATTTGTTCAAAGACTTGAGGTCAAGAATTGCTCTCCACATACCCTCAAGGTCTTTAGAATCATGAAGAGGTGGGAATAGAACTCCAGCCCCTGTTGATCCACCGGAACCAGCTGTATGGGTCTGATGTCCACCACATGTTGAATGACTGATTCCATGAGGGCCCATCTAGACCTGTCCCAAGATATTGGACAGCAAACAAAAAACCTCGGAGAGGAACTCGAGATGAAGACAGTCCTGAGAATCCAGGTGTCTGATGTTGATCCCTCCCATCTTGAGGCGAGGAAGGCCAGACGACCTCTGCTGGGAGAGGAAGGAAGGCAGTCATTTAGAGCATCAGAACAAATGATCTCTTCCTCCTCCTTGAAAGGGCCGTTTTCCAGAGAACTGCTGTTATCTGCCAACTCAGTCAGGTTGCTGCTCCTGACGAGGAGGGAATGAACTTTGGCCCAGAGGAAAACAAGAGCTGGTCTCAGGCTGAAAGGAGGAGGGTCAGAAATATGGTGTCTGACGGAATTCCGATTGCTTGCTTACCAATGAAAGGATCTTCCTTTTTTCCCTGGTCTCCACCAGGTAAGGTTCCAGGGCCGCCCCAAAGAGATTCTCGCCCGAGCATGGAGCAGATGCTAGGTTCCATTTGCCATGGGAGCCTGCCTGCCAATTGCGCAGCCGCAGGAGGCATATTGCTACCACCAAGGACACCATTGCCTTTGAGGCAAATCTAGCAGAGTTTAATGTGGCATCAGCTGTAAACTCTGCTGCAATAATGATCTTGTTCAAGTCTTGGTAAGACCTGGAATCACTGATTGGCAAACGATCCTGCAGTTGATGGAGCCAACGCAGTAATGACCTCGTAAAGAAAGAAGCTGCAGTGGAGCCTGCATTGCCAAGCTGCTGCCTGATGTATACGTTTGAGGGTCTGTTCAGACCTCGTCATCTGCTTTAAGGACATCCTCCAATTCTGTTGGAGTTCCGGAGGTGGAAAAAGTGGCAACCACAGGGGCATCTACAGGTGGCACTAATAAGGCATTGGCCAAGGAGGGGCCCACATTATAAAACCACTTATCCTGAGATGAGGGGCATGGCCCTGATACTGGAGAGGTGTATGGATCCTTCACCAGATCTAGAAACAATAAAGGTGATGGAAGCACCTCAGTCTGGACAATTGGTTTGGAAAATAAAGAATCACCCCGGACTGTATATTCCACTTGAGGTTCTGATGCCACCTCATCCGGGCCTAACTGAGCTGTGACTAAGGCTCCATGAAGATGATGTTTGAACAAGGATGGCCTGAAAACAGCAGCTAGAGATGAGCTGCTCAGGCCTAGATCCTTCATCCTCCAATAGATTGGATTCCCTAAGCTCACCTTCCTCCTCCTCTGATATGGAGGATTGACTATGTCCAGAAGGATTCATAGAGCCCCTGTCCTCATATTCCCCCCATTCAGAATGAGTGGAAGGAAAACTATGCTCATGGAACCGGGGAAAACAGACGCTGGACAGGAGAGAGAACCTGACAGAAGACTGGGAGTAAACCTTGCCCCCAGGGCAAAGGAGTTGTTGAAACCCCTCAGCAATCCCTACCTAATGGCCATCAAAACCATATCCTTAAGATCCTCAGGCCTGCTGCTTAAAGGAGGATCCACTGGATGAAGGCCAGCAGTGGTGGGAGCAAAAGTGGCCTCCAGTCTGGGCCTCTGGCCACCCTCGGGAAAAGAGCCTTGAAGATTAGAAGTATCAGGAACCCAGTTTGCTTGTCTAAAACTAGGGTACTCGAGTCCTGAGAACAAAGGCCCCATCTGTTCTCTCAGACCATGCCTGCACTCTCAGACCATGCCTGCAGAGGACTGGGAGAACTATTTTCTACCTCTCCAGCTCTGGAAACAGGCACTGGGCTGACCTGCAACTCTCCTGATTGAATTTGGCTCTGCCCTCTCAACTGTTCCAGGATTTTGGCAAATTGCTTCTCCACTGCAGCATGCATCCTTTTTTCAGCTCTCATTTTTTAGGCCTTCCTAGGAGAAAAGCCCTTGGCCCTGATTTTGGCTACAGCCTCCCTGTTTGCAGAATGGACTTGCTGCTGCCTCCTCTTCAATGGCCTCTTTAAAATTTCGGAGCCATGGACTTCTTCTCGGCCTGTTTGTCCAGCTTGGGCCCAATTGCTGTCCATATTGTTAGGCATGACACTAGAGGCAGTCAGCTTCCTCCAAATCATGTCACTCTAAGTGTGGGCCAGGTGAGTGGGATCGCCGCTGTGAAGCCCAAAGAAAAGGGTGCTAGTTAATGGCCCGTTCCAAAATGGCCAACTGCCACATGCTCGGAGGCCGAAAGAAAACCCTACTCAAAGGGCAGTCTACAGACCCAGCAACTCACTGAGAGCTTAGCTGTGCCTTTTAAAGCCCCAGATGAGAGGCACTGAATCAGGTGCCCGAAAAAACAGGAGTGGAGCGCTGAATACAATTTGGGCAGCACATCAAGGAAGAACTGCATGGGAGGCTCAGCCAAACTCTCTCAAATCACCATCAGGGTATTCTGGGCTATGCACCAAGCAAGGGCTGCATGGGGGGGCTCAGCTGAGCTCTCCCAGCCCATACTCACAATTATCAAATGTCGGAGCCCTTGCAACAAAACTCAAGATGTTGAAGGAGAGCAGATCCCCACTCTCCTTGAAGGCGCAGCTCTACCAGGTCCCTGGGAGCTGCACTGGTGATTTCTGCCTCTTTTGTGAAGTTAGGTAGCTGCTGTGTAGACTAGAAAGATTCCAGAGACACTAGCTCTGATTTCAAGGAGCTGAGTCAAAAAGCTGGGGCTAATAGCAGAGGCTGGCTTTTTATACTGTGGCAGACTCAGCTCGATGACATCAGAGAGAGGAGTCTTATCCCATTACTGGACCCTCATTGCAGTGTGAAGAATGTATGTGTCTATCAACAAGAAATCCAGTATTATCTTGCTTTTATATTAAAGGGTATTTAAGTATTAGTCACACAATTAATATCAGTTTGCTTATTGATTTAAGTTTTGTTTTTTAAAAAATATTCAAGCCGAGCTTGAAGAGCACTATGGAGGTATAGATGGTTACACAGGTTCCTAGGCATATTAAGCTTTTAAGTCCTACTTTATTCTTCTCTGTTTCAGATTAATAGACATTATACTTTGCAAGAACTCACCAGAGCTTTCTGACATAACAACAAAGTTGCTGTAAATATTTATACGGAATTCATAGACCTTTACCCCAAATTAAAAGTCAGGCATGGGAAATGCACAGATTCTCAGAGCTGTACACAGCAGATATGGACAAATCTCCAAGGAACAGAAGCCTCATCACTTGAAGGGCAATGAACAAATACAGTGTTACTAAATAGCCTTAAGAGTTCTCTTTTGTAAGATTTATTATCAATGATACTATATAAATACCCTGAGAATACCAAACAGCTTACAGAAATTCAATTTCTTAATGAGAAATGCAAAAAATACATTGATGTTGGCAATAAATGTTATGGCTAAAAGTTTAAATGCTAATTAAATTTATCACCAGAGGAGAAGGTGAACATATTCAGCCAGAAAGTTGTGGGGGAGGGGTTGGTCAGGGACATATTGCAGACGTGCAAAAGAACCAATTGCTATGTGAAAAAGTATATATCTATTAAAGAAAACCTGTCTGGGAGGTACAAATAACTACCTTTTTTCCAAAGTTGCATTGTTACCAGAGAATAATTCTGCAATATTGCCTCATTAATTCTGGTAAGTGGAATTCTTTTTCCACATAATGGTTAAAACAAATATTGTGGGAAATAAAAACATAAGATCTAAACACTCTTAATGATATAATTCCTTAAACAAAGGACATTCAGGTGTTCTCTAACATAAAACAAACAGAAGTCAGTTGGTCACTTGATAATTAAGCATATTAATCTTGATGTACTTCTTTATACAGTAATTATGTGATAAGAATATAAATGATATATTATAAAATAATATATGAACTTCTTGTTTACAAGGTTTTATTCTGTTCAAAATTTACAAAACTATTTTAAGGAGAGAATACAAATGATTTTGAATCAGTATATACATTATGGATTTCTAATTTTTTTCTCAATTTCTCAGAGATTTCTAAAGTTAAATACTCTGCTACTAGTTAGCTGGTCTACAGTTTATTGCAAATATGCTGACATATAAACAAATTCATACATAGTAATCAAATTGAACTTAATATCTATATAGCAAAAGAAAAAAAAGAACAGTAATGGAATGTTTGAGTAGGAAGGTTGCGGTTTAACTTAACTCTAGTGACGGAATACTTTTAAAACAACTAATCCCAGCAGTAATAGTTGTTATGTGTTTATTCCAACAATTTGCTATTTAATAAATAACATTTTATTTCATAGTATGGAAAAGCTAATATACACTTTTCTAGTCTTGGCCATCTTTTCAGTTATTTTCATCTTAATATTAGTAAAATTTCCAGAGTACTTATGCAACCCTGCTTACGCCATCCCTTCTCCCTTGCAACTAGGAGACATAGACAAGCTCCAGAAACAGAAAAAGCTAATTTATACCATTGTTTTTCCATTGCTGGGAATGCAGTAGAAAGGCAGGATCCAATATTTATTAGGAAATATACTGAAACCTTCCTGTCCTTATATCAATATACTTTTTAAAGGCAAAATCACACTGCCCAGTCCTCTATTTATCTTTTAAGTCAATTACTTATATCCTACTACAAGGATATTCAAATCAAAAAGAGTAAAATTAAAAATAATAGTACTTCAAACATAAATTTTATTTTATTTTCTTACTGCACTACACTCACCTTGCAAAATGATCATAGTTATTTTAAAACATGTCCAGATATACAAGTGTATATGTGCATATACTAATAATCTTAATTCCAACCATTCAATATTAATGGACACTATCCTATATCTTTTAAATATGGAGTGCAACATCAATCAGACACATTTCAGAACATTAGAAAAAACTATTCACATTAGGAAGTTTTTAGTGTCAAGGCAATATTTTGGCAATATGAACAAATGGGCAAACCTCATATTTTTAGCAAAGATATAGTTTTTAAAATACATTGTACAAGTATTCAAATCAGTTGTTCTTTCAAAGGAGAGAAACAAGATACCTAAAAATAGTTTATTTGTTGTAACACTGTCAAAGCTTTTTACTCATCCATGAATTGGGAATCCATGGATGCTTTAGCCTGTCATGCCTCATGAACATATCAGTGTGATAGAAGATAAAATGGAAAGGTATACATACCTCTGGGGAAACAAAACCATTATACATTTTACTACTAGCATTTCTATGCTGCTTTATTTAACCTCATCTTTTAATCAACAATCGGTTGAATAATTGCACAAGCACTCCAGGGTCATAAACTTACCCACACAGAAAGAACCTTTGGCCTAAGGTGCAGCTGTGGTCAATAAGGCAGGTACATCTGGCCAACAGAGGGCAGGGAAGATAGAGGCTTACATCTCCATTTGTCCACCACAAAGGAGCAAAACACATAGGAAGAATGCAAAGGAATGTATATCAAATACTTGATGTAGTTGATGATCACCTATGTTTCAAATGAGAATTTTGATTTGTCTGAGAATCTGTTTGTTTTCTTGGCTGTCCACAGTATTCTCAGGTGTTTTCTACAACACCAAATTTCAAGAGCATTAATACTTTTCTATCCTATATTGACATTATTATGATCTATATTGCTATAGTTGTACAATTATATTATTATAGTATTTATTATAGGTACTGAAAACTCTGTGGGGTCCAATTGGATTGACACAGTGCATTAGCTAAAATAATACTTAAAAAGATATCAGTTGCTCTTTTTACTTAATACCTGCCAACAACAATTGGCAAACCCCAGTAATGAAAAATAATAGAGAGTTCAGACAACTTTAAAATTCTCACACTACATGGGAGATCTCTAAGTTGTGATAGCTGGGAGTACTGCTATCTTTTGCCATTTCCTATCTCCCAAATGAAAGCACTTCAAATAAGCTAAAAAAGTTATATTCTAAAAACAGAAAATTGGCATAAACTGAAATGCTGACAAGTATTTGATGTATATTCCCCTCCAAAGAAAATCAGCTTTTTAGGACACTAGCATAGGTGATGAGTGGGCAAAATAGTTTAAACAAGAGTAGACTAATGACTTTGTGAACTTGGTTTTATAAAACCCAGCCCTAAATAATCACTTCCGCTTCTGAAACCACAATAGCTTGCACAAAACTAACCACAACTTTTTTTGTTTGCATTTTTTTCATCAAATTATAGAAGCATACTACTAGTTTTGAGAGTTGCATATTCTTTTAATGATAAAGTACTTCATTTTTGGGTCAAATGAGTGCGGAACAACAATGAATTTGCTCAAATAAGTCAGTCACATCTTTGTAGTCCTCATTTTGCCAAGCAGCGAATTAAATTATTCCAGATATACTGCCCTTGCAAAGCCACACCTCATTCATGTGGATACAAGCACACAACTAAGTAGTTTTCCCTTTGGCAATCTACACATGTTGCTTCTTTATCCACACTGAGGCCCATATTGTTAATTCACATCTTGTGCTTCATGCCACATCGCCCAATGAGATCATAATAAAGACAGCGTAATTTTGTGAGTTGTTTAAACAAGCAGAGGTTTAAAGTGCATATCCCAAAATCAGCACATCCTGTTGCAAGCCTAAAAATAAAAACCTTATAAAGTAGTCCTCAAGTTTAGTGACCATTCAAAATTATAGCACCACTGAAAACAGTGACTTATGACCATTATTCACACTTAGGACCACTGCAGCATTCCCATGATCACATGATCTACATTCGGATGCTTGGCGACTGGTTCATATTTATGACAGTTGCAATGTCCTGGGAACATGCAATCCTCTTTTGCAAAGTCCTGACAAGCAAAGCCAGTGGGGAAGCCAGATACACTTAATCATGTTACTAATGTATCAGCTGCAGTGATTCACTTAACAACTGTGACAAGGAAGCTCATAAAATGGAGCAAAATTCACTTTTAACTGTTTCACTTAGGAACAGAAATTTTGGCTCAATTGTGGTCCTAAGTCAAGGACTGCCTCTAAATTCAAATGTCAATAGGACCACAGCCATTTTGCAAGAGAGTGGGAGGCATGAGCTTTAAGAGATAAACTGGATATCACACACATATGCAAATCATATGCAAATCTATGTATTTAACTTTCCAAACCCCCCAAATATGGAAAGAACCCCCCCCACATATGCTAAGGGGCCCGAGTCCCCCTAAAAATTGTTGACATACTATATATGGTCCCCAACTCATTTTCTGTCCCTCTGAACTACTGGATAGAAACTTACATGTGAAGGGGAAGCACGTGTGAAGGGGTCAGTTCAAACAACACAATGGGAAATATAAAATCATCTGCCCATAAATGGAGGACATTTATTCTTGTAATGGAAATGAGTACATTATTTTTTTTAGGACCCCAAGACTCTTTTATTTTTATTACAAATCCATAGGGGCATTATAGGCTACTAATGCCACATAAAGATCAGTAGTTTGGCCAAGATCTTAAAATGTCTGCAAGAACATACTCTTATAAGCTCTTATATTTTCTTTACAGGATGCCAAGTTCTTGTAAGATATTTCCAAAGGATTAAAAAAAATCCAAACAAAAAAGCAACCCTAAGATCAGACAGTCCACTTCCTTTTCCTGTTTTCTTTTTTTTTATAACTCTGTTCACAATACACATTATGAAAATCCCGCTTGTTTTCCCTTAGTAATTTTAAATAGTGTCAGGTTTTTGTGGGTTTTTTGGGCTGAAATTTGTCCTATATAAAGCTTCTATTTTCCTGGATTTGCTCCTCCTTCTGCCACTTAGTTAGAGAGTGTGCATTCAAAACAAAGTAATGAATGTATATACATACATATTAATTAGGCTACCCCCTTAGGGTAAGTAAATACGAATAACAAGCTAAAGAAATTAAAGGCATGAGATTTTTCAAACAAAAGAATTGTTAAATCTAAGGTTAAATTATAACCTTTCCATACCCTTTTCTGATCTTGAAAACCATTCTCGATCAATCCTTACACACATTTTCATACATTGCATTTCACCCTTTAAACAGTGAATGGGAAACTTCCTATCTTTTTATTTAACTTCTGGCTGCTTCTCATAAACAAACATGTATTGTTTATTTATGCAACATCCTCTACATATGATTTCGGGGGGGGGGAAGAACTGCTGGGTTAGGAGAAAAAAAATTAACATAATCCCCCCTTTAAATTCATCTCAACAATACTGAGCCTGTTAATATGTAGGATGGATGTGCTATGTATTTTACTATTAACACTTTTTCANTTAAATTCATCTCAACAATACTGAGCCTGTTAATATGTAGGATGGATGTGCTATGTATTTTACTATTAACACTTTTTCACATTTAAAAAAAAAAACAGATGTGTTCATCACTTATCAGAAGATATGTTGTTTTATAGTATTGTTAACAAAATATACGAAGCAAACAGCCAAGGCATCAGAAGAATCATAGTTTATAAAATTGTAGTAAAGTTTTGTAAAAATTTAGAACTAACACCCTGAGGTTATGAACAGCAAAAGTCCCGGCATTCAAAAACATGTTGTAGAATAGCCTCAGTATCTCTGAAGAGTTTTACTTAATCTGATACCTTGAAATATGTTGGAATTGTAACTCCTGGAATTCTCAGCTGAGGTGGGGAAAACGTATCAGGGAAGTTTCTGTTTGAGCAACAGTACAAATAAATCTAAGATTGTATTCAAATACAGTAATAGAAAGAGGCCATCGTTGGAAAGGACAAGTTCAAAAGTTTTGGTTCACATTTATGTGAGAAGGGTCTATGTCCTTGGGATTATTTTTAACATTAATAGGAAATTAACCCTGTTTAATCTTCACCAAAAGCCATTTTTTCATTCACACTGAAATTCAACAACCTTTTTGCTAAAATGTGCAATATGATCTTGCAATTCTGAGTTGCAGGAATGGAGCATCACATGATAAAATGTGCCATGAGGGGGTTGGGGGTGGAGGAAAGTTCCCTTAATTTCAAAATCCTTGAACAAGAATCAGTTCCACATCATATAATACTTTATAGATAAAACTCCCTTGCTAGCATACTTACTTTAAAGTTATTTAAGAGTAGACACCTAAAGGTGCTTTTTCAACTGGACAGCCATTTATCTGGGATGGAATCAGCATTCCTTTCCTGGGTTGAATTAGATGACCTCCAAGATCCCTTCCAACCCTATAACCCTAACTTTTAAATAAAGAAATGGTTATGACTAATTTATTTTTTATTCAAACATTAAATCTTCAGCAAGTTGTTAACATCAACACAAACTTAATCACTTCCAATTTTCCTATATCTACAAAGCTATTTGTTGTAAACTACAGAGGGATTCAGGATAATACCATAGGTATATCTGAATAACTACGGATTTTAATACAACTCTGAAAAAAATCATGAAGCAGCTCTCACATACAGATTTTGCTACAAAAATCTGTCCCTTTGGTATTTGGCAGCCAATCTGAAATATGACGATTGAATACGTTTTGTTCATATGGTGGTATATCCAAAAAGGATGTTCTGAATGGAATGAAAGTAACTCATATCATTTCTCTGAGTCTTTTAGTTCTCTGTAGATATTAACAATTTATGTCATAAGTTCAATACAACCAAACAATTACATGTATTGGGCCAGCAAGTATCATGTCTCCACCCAAGTAATTATCTCAGCTTTCTTCAAAACCAGAAAAGCAAGATCTAGCATCAGCTACTGACAGAAGCCTAGACATAACATAACCACCTACAGTAGTTGTAACCATCAGAAAACTTTAAACATTTACTAAGAAAGGAAGAACTATGCAAAGATCAAGGATGTGCTATATTCCTGGTGTTTGTTGCACATCACATATGGTGTTCCTGAAACTTTGCTAAAGAAAAGAGAATTGTTCATTAGATAAGAACAAACTTTTCTGTAATATCTGATGCTCCACTAAAACAAATTAACTAGATATTCACAGAAAGTTTTGTACAGAAAAAGCTATATTGAAGTCTTTAGATTTCTTCTTCCCAATTGGTTTACAAACCAGCTTGATGCTTCCCTAAATATTAAAAAGTGGCTTTAAGGCAACATAGATGATGACACACTTCAAGTGTCCCTTTCCCACGGAAACCAAAGCAGGGCTCTAATTGCCTTGCCTAATAGATGTGTCCTTTTTCAGGTCACTCATTTATAGCTTTATCTTCCTCTCAAGATTGTTGCGATAGGAAGCTACCTACACACTATGAACTATCTGATCAAAAAATAGATTGTACTAATTGTTTCATAACATGGTAGTAATATTTTAATGTGAACTTTGTGATATTTACCTGATAAATGGAATTTAAGTTACTAAAATGCATTTTGACTTATGATTTATACTATGGTCTTCAGTGAGTTTCTCTGATGAATCAAGGAGACTGTGGATTAATCTGGATTAGATGGATTAAATACACTTACATCCCACTGTTCATATAAAGAGCAGTTAACAATAATTTACTTGCTTGAACACTACAGATGATCAAGATGAAAAAAGTATGCTTGTCCAGATTTTGTGAAAGTACAAAAACAAACTGAATTTCTTGAACTGAATGATTCCTGATCGTGCAGCTAAGTATCAGAAATGATATATGGTGTAATATTATGGTGTAATAATACACTCGTAAGACAATAGAACTTAAGTTCATTAATAACAATTGCACTATAATTCTATACATTGTCTTTTATGAAAAAAGTTCCTAGAACTCAGCAGAGCTCATTCAGAATATGAGGATGTCTGCAACCTCAATCAATTTCAGCATCTAGGGGGAAGGGGAGAAAAAGCAACAATTAAAAAATCCGCTGGAAGTCATTATATAAATCCTTGTCCATTCAAGTAGATTTCACAGAAAATACCCAATAGAATAGTTAGCGATTTTTTTAAAAAGTACCCATATAAATTTGCTCCAGGATTAGTCTTTATTTCTATAAAATAAAAAGTATAAAACACGCCATGTCTACAAAAAGTTTAAAAAGAGCATAGTTTGGAAAATGCATGAAAAGAATGTCTAGTTCGCAAATTTAAAAAGCAGGCGCATTCAGTGTTTCTAGGCTGCAGCAATATAATATGCCAGAGTTCACATTTTAAGATTTTTCCAAATTCCATCCGAGCCCCAGCTTGCCCAGCAATGAAGAATAAAAACTTGTATCTCACTCAGCTCAGCCATATATTTCCTATCACAAATGACACAAGACAGAAAATGTCCAAAGCTTGTCTACAATCAGACTGGAACAGAAACACTCTTTTTATCCCATTACTTGGTGCTGAAAAATATTTTATTGTTATATTGTTAATACTAGCCGTGATCAACACAGAAGTAATTAGCACTACATTCATATACACATCCACTCAAGCATAAGCCATACTGACTTCAGTAGGCCTGATTCCTAGATAAATGTTTGAAGAACTGTTTTGTGTTATCACATATTATTTAATCTGAGAATAAAATATTTTAAAAGAAGCAATTCATTCGAGTGTTCTAAATGAATTGTATCAAATTGTATGAAATGTATTGAATGAAGCTAATAGAGGGTGACAAATTTCATACCCTTGAGAAATATCAAGGATGAAATTTATTAAGTGCAGCTCAAGAGGCAATAAGATTATATATTTTAATGTCACTGAAATAGCAAATACCCTGCCTTAACATATAAATACTAAATTCACTTCATATTAATGACAGCAGTAATGTCCAAAATAGTCATCTATTGATATAAAGAACAATTAAATTAGAGGAATGATATGATTTTCAATTACATAAAAATTACAGGCATACTGAAAAATTCCAATGAACTGGATGGAAATGGATAAAGATCATTTGTGAGGCTATTCCAGTTATCAACAAAAATATGCCACAACCCATTTCTGAGCAGATCAAGCCTCATCTACATATGCCTAAATCATAGTACAGCCCCAAAAAAAAAAAAAACCAATTTACACTTCCTTTTTTACTCCTCGCAAGACACACTGTTTAAAACAGATTTTCAGGAATTTACGAAATGAGAAGTTATAAGCAGATTGTCAAAATATATCATTAATCCAATCAGCTTTGTTAAAATTATAGAATAAAAATATGCACTTTTGATTCACAGTTTGGTTATATAACATTTGCTTTCGTGAATATACTCTTCTACTGAAACAAATTGGACCGACTTCCCAGAACATGATTTCAAGAGATGGAGAGTTCATCAAAAATACTGCAACTGCAAAGGCACTCTCATGCAATCCTACCAATCTGACTTCTGAAGTCGAAGGCACAAAGAAATTAATGATTTTAACACAAAGTCACTACTACAAAGTTATCTGGAACAGCTGCAAGTAGTTTAGGCAGATACAATTTTATCCAGTGCACATTGACTCAATCCATGACTGAAGAAATATCAAACTGCCAAAAGTAGCAATCAGGTAATTTTGTCACTGTATTACAGAGACCATTATGTACACTTGATATTCCAATTAAGGCTTACAAAGGGGAGAGTGGTAAAATATTTACCTTAGAAAAGGAAGCTCCAATAGGATAAACAAAGACAATAGCAACGAAAGTTATCAGCTTCCTATACAATTCACTGTTGCTATTGCATCTGAGTTGTTACCAGCACCACTAGTAATTTTAGAACTGACAGAATAAAAAGACTATAAAAGGAATCAGGAAAAATGTGTATTTGTTTTAATTCAGTAATAGAGAATATATTTCACTATTACAATATACTTCCCACCTATTTTGATGTTAACTATTAATTATATTAAAGTATAACATAGTCATGCAGATCCTTCTGCTGAGCTACAGAAATACACATTTTTATGTTACAACCTTCAAAGTCTTTCTGAAGAATAATGCTTCAGCACACGTTCTCTATAGAATAAAAACATCTGTATTATTCTATACTATATTTTAGGAGATGAATCTAATTTGGAAAATCATCCAGAATCCCTCATTTTCACAATGAAATTATATTAAAAGGAACCAGATATCCATCCTCATTTCAACTAACACTTCCCACCCCACAAATAGTTTCAGCATTTTAGAAATGTAAAAATGTACCACATTCACCTTATTTTGTAGTCAGCTTGGGAATCCAGAAAATGATCCCATGGATCATAAATAATCTATATTCCTCCTGACTCAACTCTTTTACAAAATGTATTCTTCAGCACTATTGCATTGATTCCAAATCCAAACACTTATTTCTTGTAACATCCAAGTACCTGAATGGCAAACTAAAATGTTATTGGTTATCTGCCAGGGAAAAAAATGACATGCACCTTTTCTATTTATGATTTTGCATCTCATCGTTGTCATCATCATACAGGCTTGTGGTAGCCCTGGATTTTGCACTTATATATTAGATGAAAAGTTTATGCTTTAAAATTATCACATGACCCTGATCACCATCCAATATACTAGAATTCTCCAGTTGTTGTTCAATTCCCATTAGTTCTAATAAATTTAATCAATCATGTAGAATGAGAAATGCAGTCTAGACCAAAGTTGTTTCAGGTTCCTTTTTCTACAGTGGAAGAGTATCTTATAGATTCCAAGACTACATCATTCCCAAGTCTCCAACTGCCGAGAGGAAATGGGGTGGGTAGAAATATGAATTGGTAAGGGAGGGAAAACAACATGGCCATAAGCCAACCATAACATCTCTCTTCTATTACTCGAACAAACGTTTTAGTATTTAGTTCTGGAGAACCAAATAAGTCTGGCTGCTAAAATGACTCCAGAGGTAGAGATAAACAATCCACTAAAAAGTGCTCCATCAATGGAGGTTTTTAAGAAGAGACTGGACAGTCACTTGTCTCAGATTGCATAGGTTCTCCTGCTTGAGCAGGGAGCTGGACTAGAAGACCTCCAAGGTCCTTCCAGCTCTATTCTATTGTATTATATTCTATTCAGTGCCACTAAACCACTTGGGACATAGGTAGGCAACCTAACGTCACCCTGAATGACCTTTACTGCTACAGTGATACAGTATCACCTAAGAGGCCAGGACCTTCTGTGCAGGCCAAATCTTCATTGCATAATTTATAACAAGTTTTCAGCTGAGAAACTACCAATCCAGTGGCCTAGAAAACTACTAGACCGACACATTTTGGAAAGGCAACCCCAGATCTTTTGATCAGCAAATCCAAAGCCAACTCCAGAAGCGCACCCCAGCCTTATTCATGACCACCTTTGTGCTTTCCAGGTAAGCCACCAGGTTGATTTTTTTTCTTTTTTAACCCACATCCCAAGCAAGCAGCAGCAGCAGATGGTGGTCCCCACTGACCTGTCCGTGATTGCGGACTGTGTGCCACTCATTGGAGCCCCCGGCAACAGGACGATTTTTTAGCCAATCTGCATCTTACGGGCAAATTTTTATGTGACTGTTACTTCCCCACACTCTACACCCAAGTTCAGAATCCAGCCGTATTCCAACGGAGAGTAAAATTAAAAGCCACACAGGTTTGTTCTTTTTTTTTTTTTTTCAATCTTCCAAAAGATCCACCTCCCAGGACGCTCGGGGAAAAGCCACCGGGATCTTCTGCCAGCAAGAAAGGAAGGCCATCACAGCCATGATGCGCTCCCCTGGAAACCCAGACGTCGCCTCGGTTCAAAAGAAAGACCCATCTCAGTCGAAGGACAGTTAATTGGCTGAGGAAGCAGATGATGAAGAAGAAGAAGGTGCCTCTGGTTCAATTCCTCCTTCCCAGCTCTTCGTTCCCTCATCACAATCCCAGGATCTTCTCCAGACTTTTAGAGCATCCAGGACAGCCAGGTAGAATCCTCAATTTGGCAAGGAGTCCTCAACAGGCTGGGGCTGTTCCCCTTCCAGAAAAACCCAAAGATAAACGACAGAAGGGAACTGAAGGAGTGCAGGGGGTGGTGGTTAATGTAGAGATTCAGGGTAGATCTTCTCCAGACTTCTACAGCGTCCAAGACAGTCATGTAGGTCAAAGCGAGGAATCCTCAACAGGCTGGGGCTGTTCCCCTTTCAGAAAGACCCCAAGAAAAACAACAGAAAAAGAACTGGGGAGGGGGGGCTTTGATTTAGATATTCAGGGCAGGGGACCAGGAAAGGAGAGGCCTTTCTAGCTTCTTCCCTCCAACTCTTAAAAAAAAAAAAGGATTTCCTCCAGGATCTCTGCAAGGTCTGGGTGCTGAGAAGCCAACCCGACCCCCCTCCAAAAAAGCCTTTATGTGGCAGCCTTTCAAATCTTTCCAAATGGAAAGCAGCAACCCCCAAACACCCACACCCCCAAAAGTAAGAAAGAAGGCAGGCAGGCCTTTTCCTTAAGAGGGGGGTGTCAAAAAAAGAGGGGGGCACAGCGGGGTCCCCTTTGGAGCTGCCCCTTCCAAGG
Organism: Laticauda laticaudata; assembly: GCA_004320025.1. Classification (NCBI taxonomy): domain Eukaryota; kingdom Metazoa; phylum Chordata; class Lepidosauria; order Squamata; family Elapidae; genus Laticauda; species Laticauda laticaudata. The sequence continues at coordinate 80,818 of BHFT01000436.1, forward strand.
GGAGCTCACACCATACCTTGAGAGAGATAAAATACAAAATAAAACACAAATTCCTACATAGGCGGGGGGGAAGGGGGAGGGGCCTTGCAGAGCCCCCCCTCCACGAAGCCAGGCGCGCCGGGCCCCCCCGCGACAGTCCCGCGCCTGCGGGCCGGGTCGGAGGAGGAGCCCACCTTGGCCCCCGGCCCGCTTCCTAGGCCTCGGCGGGCTTCATCCCGCCCTCGGGGCTGCTGACAGGGCGGCTTGAGAGGCCCCCCCCGCCCCTCTCTCCACCGGCGGCCCTTTCCGGCCCGCTCGGCCGACTCGGCCCGTCCCGCCTGAGGAGATTTGGAAACGACGAGCGGCCGCCGACGAAGCCCAGCCCGGTGCCGTGAGGGGGAGAAGCGGCTCTCCGCTGCCTGGCGAGCCACTGCTTTGCTTTCTCCGTCGTCGTCCGTCTTTTCTCCCGCCGCCGCTCCTGAGGCGATCTTTTTTTACCTCAGGCCAACGGTCCCCGCCGGCTTCCCTCAGCCAGGCCTCGGCTCCCCCTCGGCAACCTTCGGCCTTTTCCGGCACTCCCGGGACTCGTTTTCCTTCGCCTCGGCTCTCGCTTCCCTTTGCGACGTTCCCTCCCTCCCTCCCCCCCACGCGCTCCAGCTTTTTTTTTTTTTTTNGAGATCCCTCCGCCGGGACTCCGCCTGACGTGGTTGTTTTGTACTCCCTCTCCCGTAGCCTTGTCGCTTCCGCCGCGGGGTGAAAAAAAATAAAAAAGGGATGGGAGGAAAAGGAGTCCCTTGAAGGATGGGAAGTTCTGGAAGGCAGGAGCCGCGTTGTTTCAGAAGAAGGGGCTGTGGGTGGGAGATGCAGGTTTTCCAAAGAAGAGACTTAAGTGCTGAAAGGGAGTTGGTCTGGAATGGCGTGCAAAGAGAGCGAAAGAGCCAAAGCCACAAAAGTGAAATTGGGACAGAGTTGCAAAGTTGCTTCCACTTCTGTGAACCAACCGAGCTCATCTCCTTCCTTTTAAAGAGAGATTTCAAAGTTAGGACACAAGGCAAGGACAATAACTACTCACAATCTTCTGCACCTAAGAGTGGGGTGGGAGTTTTGCCCCTAATGCAAACTTCCAACTCTGTGAACTGCTTTTGGGGAGATCTGCAAACAGTCGAGGTGATGCTATTCATTATTTTTCCCTTCCTATGGACTTCCTTCCAGGGAGTGGGAAAAAAAAAAGACAGAGAGAGAGAATGAGAGACACAGAGAGAGAGAGAGAGAGAGAGAGAGAGACCAAATGTTTAATGCTTTAAGCCGAATGTGCTTATGAGCCTGATCTGTCACAAAACCAGTTCTTCAAATGCAAATATACATCATGCACATACATGATATGCAAAACATTAAGAGGCGGAAAGCAGGGCTGGCAAAACAAATGAGTTGATGCATCAGGAGAACCATCTTGCTCACAAATACAGACTTTTTAAGATGTCACAGTTTCCTCGCCTCCTTCGTGGTGTTTTTGCTTGGCTGTGTTTGAATAAGATCAGTGAAAATCTTGCAGTCTTTTTAGATGATTAAAACTTTAAAAAGCCGGGAGGAATAGAAGCAAAAAGGTTGGTTAACCCTGAAACTCTTGGGGGATTTTTCCAGCATGGATTCCATTGTTTGGCTATGCAACCCAAAGATAAGAAGAACAGAACAGAACAGAATAACAGAGTTGAAAGGCACTTTGGAGGTCTTCTAGTCCAACCCCTTGCTCAAGCAGGAAACCCTATACCATTTCAGACAAATAATATTTGATGTGAAACAAATCTTGCTATCTCTCTCTCTCAGCAAGTGAGGTCATTCTACAGGATGTTGCTGTGTCATCGAGTTTGTGCCTAAGTCCAGTGATCATTACACAAAGTGGACACAAGGAGAATGACTTGCATTAGAGAAGACTTGTTTGTGGAGATCTTTCATCCTCCAGGTGCTGGTTGTCCCAAAGGTGTTTTTTTTTTTTCAGGAGACAACTGGATTTTCTTGTTTTTCTTTGAAGACGTTTTGTTTCTCATCCGAGAAGCTTCTTTAGCTCTGATTTCAATGGTGGGAAGAAGAAGAAGGAAGATGGTGGGAAGAAGGAAGGAAGGAAGGTGGGTGGGTGGAGGAAGTGGGTGGAGAAGGAAGAAAGAAAGCAAAAAGAAGAAAATCTGTGGAAATTCTCAGTCATCCAGGTCTCCTGGTTGTCCCAAAGGTGCTTTTTTTTTCAAGACGTAACTGGACCCAAGAAGCTTCTTCAGCTCTAACTGGATGGTGGGAAGAAGAAAATGATGGGAAGAAGGAAGGAAGGAAGGAAGGAAGGAGAGTGGGTGGATGGAGGAAGAAAGGAAGGAAGAAAAGAAAAAAGAAGAAAGTCTATGGAGCATCTCCTTCCTCCAGTCCTGGTTGTCCCAAAGGTGCTTTTTCAAGAGCAACTGGACTTTCTGGTTTTTCTTTGAAAGTGTTTCATTTCTCATCCAAGAAGCTTCTTCTGAACTGAACTGAAGAAGCTTCTTGGATGAGAAGCGAAATGTCTTCCAGGAAATACTAAAGTCTGCTTAGTTTTTGAAAAAGCACCCTTGGGATAAGAGAAGACGAGCTTCCTTCCCTCTTCAGGAGAAAGGAAGACATTTTCTCCGAGAGGAACCTCCAGGGGTGTATTAGCAAAGGAAGGCTCAAAAGCTCCTGTCCCCACAAGACATGGTTTCTCAGCCATTGCAACTTGAAGGCACTAAGGCTGAGAAACATTGCCATACAGGTAACCCTTGACTTCTACCACCACAAATGGTGCCAGAATGTCCATCACTAAGCAAGGGGCTTGCGAAGTGAGTCGCACCCGATTTTACAAGCTGTTTTGTTGAGGGTCATTAAATGAGTTGTGCAGTTGTTAAGCAAATCGGGCTTCCCCCGTTGTCAGGAATCAGTGGGAAGATCACAAATGACAATCACACGATCCTGGGAAGTTGGAAATACATGTGGCTTGCCAAGTGCCTGTATTTTGATCACGTAACCACAAGGATCCTAAACAAAAGGTCATAAATGTGAACCCCGGTCATAAGTCCCTTTTTTCCAGTCCCTTTATGACTTCGAACCATCACTAAGCGAATGGCTGTAAGTCGGGGATTACCTTGTATTGCAGTGGCGGGGTAGTTAGAGTGCAATACTGCAGGCTTCTTCTGCTGACTGCCAGCTGTCTACAGTTTGGTAGTTTGATCCTGACCGGTTCAAGGTTGACTTAGCCTTTCATCCTTCCGAGGTGGGTAAAATGAGGATCCAGAGTGTTGGGGACAATAGGCTGAATCTGTAAACCTCTTAGAGAGGGCTGGAAGGCACTATGAAGCAGTATATAAGTGCTATTGCTATCCCTTCCTTCCTTTTCCTTCCTTCGTTGCTTCCCAATGGTTACAATGCAGTGTTGCAGACTAACTCTGCCCACAGTAGCAGTTCGATCCTGACCGGTTCAAGGTTGACACAGCCTTCCGTCCTTCCGAGTTGGGTAAAATGAGGACCCAGAGTTGAGGGCAATATGTTGACTCTATAAACCGCTTAGATAAGGCTGTAAAGCACTGTGAAGCGGTATATGTGTCTAAGTGTTATTGCTGTTGTACACTCTGCACAGTTGAACATGCAATACTGTGTGCAAATACCATTTTGTATTTTGTGTGTGTGAGAGGCATAATAAGGATATGCTTAGATTTATTCATGGCATGGAAACAATGGCTTGGGGTTTCTGTTTCTGCCCTTGCTCACCGAATGAAAGCCAGCTGTTGCAGAAGGCAAGCTGAAGAAGCTGTGGCATCTGTGTGGGTTTCACACTGGTATTTGGCTTGCCGTGGGATAGAGAGAAGGGGAAAGATGGTTGACAAAGAAGCCTTGCTTTTTAGTTCTTGATTGTTAAAGTTGTTTATCCCGTCACTTTCCTATGCAACCATGAGGACTAGGGGCTTATAGTTTTTAAGGCACAAAGTTGATTCTGAGGCAGCCCCTCACTGTTGGATTGGTTCTTGTATTGTGTCCATCCACAACTGGTTTAAGCTTTACTTTAGTGGCTGAAATGTGTTAAAATATTAGTAGCTTGGGTTGGTAGTTAGGCTGTTGGTTTGAGTCTAATTTGCATCTCATAAAAAGGTATTTAAAGACCAGTGCTCTGGCAGACAAGCCCAGCTTAAAATGCACGGATGACGTCTCCTCGAATGGTGACGAACCACATTGCCATGCTCGAAACTCAAACCAACAGCCTTACTTTAAGCGGCTCATGTTCTCTAGGTTTGCATAAAATGCTAAAGCCCCTGTCCCACTGCACCAACGGATGCAAAGAGGATGTAAAACGTTAAAAAATGTTGGAAAACGCTATGCATCCGTTGTGTACTCACTGCATACGTGTTTCATACGCTCTATCCCTCGAGCATCCGTCCACTGAGATTTCATCCGCTCAAGAAGTTTTCAGCTGCACAAAACTTTGTGAACGGATGAACTTTCCGCCGCGTACGATGTACATCCGCGACATCCGAGCAACAAACGTTCTATGTCCGTTTATCATCCGTTAAACGTCCACTGTATCCTCTCGGCATCCTCTGGGCATCCTCGCAACTCACATCCGCTGCAGCTGAAAAAGGAAAGAGGGAGGAAAGAAAAGGTACACAGAACGTCTACACAGCGTTAGTAGCACGGAAATCGAAAGGATGCGCAGTGAACGGTTTGCATCCTATATACATCCTCTAGGCTTCCTATGAACATCCCTTTAACATCCCCGCTACATACTACCCACATCCATTCTTTTCTGTTCTTTTCCGTTCTGTTTATGCAAATTTTCGCCACTTTTTGGAGCGGATGACAATGGATGGAGCTACCCTCGAAATTTTGCTCATCTGCTGTGTCCTTTTTGCATATGTTTTGCATCCGTCGGCCAGTGGGACCGGGCCTTAAGCAACAAATCAGAATTTAAGAGCTGGAGTTATGCAAGGGTCGCCCTGAAGCAAAATGTGTGTCAAATCAAATCAATAAATAAAGACTCTAAAGTTCCTACCCAGCCATTTGCATGACGGCTCAGTAATGTAAATGGTAGGCATGATCAGAAGTTACCTATCACAAGCTGGATATTTCTTCAAGCTGTACCTGTGTTTTTCACAAAGGAAAAGCAAAATTAAGTACTGAAACACAACTTATCTTCTTTTCCTTGGTGGCATTAAAATACAAAGGTTTTCTTAATTCCCAGAATTCCCCAGTCAGTTTGGAAGTCTGGGAGTTTAAATCCACACTTCTTAAAAAGTTCCAAACGCTGAAAAACACTGCTTTAGACTTTGAGAAAGAGTCCCAGAAAGAGAGTAGGGTTTTTTTTAAAAAAAGTTTTCTTACATTTGCATGGCAACGATTCCCATATACTTCACCAAAAGGGACACCACTCGATGTATTGACAGGGCAAAAGAATCGCTGAGCTGAAAGTCCAGGATCCAAACGGTTTCTGAGAAACTGTCCACTCGGAATAAAAGGTCCTGCTAACTTTTATTGACTTCTGCAGCTCTCTTTTAGATCCACGGCCATCAGGGAAAAACACTTTGGCTCGGCTAAGCAAGGTTTCTATGGCAGGAGTCCTGTCTCATTTATTTCCCCTTGCCAGGAAATCCATGGGCAACCTGAGTTTGGTGCATTCTCTAATGCTGCAATCTGTCACCATTAAAGCTTTATTGCCCCACGAGTTTCTTTTAATTCACAGCATTTGGGTCCAAATGAACAGCCTGCACAACGTCCATTGGGAAGTCAGGAGCATTTGGAAGAGGCACTAAATTGCCAGAAAACATTTTCAGAAGGAGAGCAGAGAGATTAAAGTCGCAATTAATATTAAAGATGGCTGCATTGCATGATTGAAGCAACACAAAACTATTTTGTAATAAATACGATTTACACACTCATACAAAACAAGCACATTTTCTAACTGCAGTGTTTCTCAACCCAGATAGCATTTAAGATGGGGGGACTTCAACTCCCAGAATTCCCTGGGAGGAAGGCTGGGAATTCTGGGAGTTGAAGTCCACTGCCAAGGTTGAGAAACACTATTCTAGTGTGCAATATAACAAGCTATTCAAAATAGATTGTTTTCTGGGATTTTAAATATTCTCTCATTTTGGTATCAAAGAAAGAAATTTATAGAACCTGGTACAATTTTTATGGAGGGCCCAGAGTAAAAAGATTTAATTTCCTAATTAATATTCATGCCACAGACATATAGGAAGAAAAACTGGATTTTTGCAAGCCATTAGATGTCTGTTGTTGCTTTTATTTTTAAAAAAAGCTTTTTTTTGTTAAAAAAAACAACCCTCCTTTTTAAACTATTGTGTCTCTTGTAGAGAGAATTGGCAAGAGAAAAATAGTAAAACTGTGGCAGGTTATGAAACAACAGCTATGAAAATGGAGCATTTCAATAGCAGTGTTTCAAGAAACAATTCGGATTACTATTATGTACAGCGCCTGGATTGGGGAAAATGAATTTGATACAGAAACAGCAACCTCCTTCACATACCGCACAAAGCCACAAATTTATTACACTAAATAAAACCCCAGGCTAGGTTTGATTTATCTGTCAAACTGTAAACCATGATGCTTCATTCGCCCTTCACCCGTGTTGCTTTTTCAATTTTGGCTTCGAGGGATGTGTACATTTAGCAAACTAAATCTGGCAATACATAGTTAAGAGAGGCTTGTCTTAGTACAAAAACTTGACTTGTCAGATGTGAGGTACTGGTGTGTCTTTATTGGCTTTTCAGAATGCAGCAGCTTCCAATTTTTCTTCACATATCTTTCTCCCAAGCTCCCCTTCTCTTTCTGCCTTTTTAAACAGATTGTCATCTGAAGGCTTTTGACTGAAGATGGGGAACTCTGGTTTCCCTATGAAGGCTTGAAAAAAGCCAGACCGTGAGTTGTGTTTTCATTTGTTCGGATAGCTGAATAACAGAATTGGAAGGGACCTTGGAGGTCTTCTAGTCCAGCCACCCTGCTCAGGCAGGAAATCCTATACCATTTCAGACAACTGGCTGTCCAATCTCTTCTTTAAAACCTCCAGTATTGCAGCATTGCTAGTATGGATTTTTTTTTTCAAATTGTCAAAAAACATGAATAGCCAGAAGCTTAAAGTCCTGCCAATATGTGTTGCATCTCTGATTCATCCTTGTATGCGTTAATTAAAAGAACACCTATTTATTGTTGGTTTTTTAACAATGAAAACCACTTTTCTTTTTGTGGATGTATACAACAGTGGGAGCAGATATGTAACACACAAAATCATGAGATGTTGTGGCCCGCCAGTGGAGGAGGTTGGGGAGGAACATGGGCCAGTTGGAGTCTGGGGAAGGCTCTGATGAGAGCTCTGCATCAGAGGCAGAGATGGGGCCAGGGCCATCTGACAGTTATCAGCTGCCTTCAGAGTCGGAGATCAGGAGGGCAGAAGAGCAGCTGGAGCCTGTTCCTGCTGTGCACATGCGCAGAGCTGCCAGGAGAAGGGAACAGCTAAGGAACAAGGGTCAACTCGGGAGTAAAGGCATAGGTGGACGTTGAATGGCCCCTCCCATAGGGAATAAAGAGGAGCAAAAGGGGAGTGGGGATAGCAGGAGGCAATTAGTTCATTTAATTAGGGTGAAGATTTGCTCATGACTCCTTGCCAAGTATTTTCTTTTACAGCCTTGCACTTGGAAGCTTTCGGCCTGGCAACTCTCCAAGCCTGATAAGGTCTGTGGTTGTAAAACACTCTTGAAAGATTGCTTGCCGGACTTTGCTGGATGTGAATGAGAGGAATTCACATTTAATCGAATAAAAAGGAGTTTTGTTGGGACGAGGAGTCTGCTTCGTGATTTTGTGAAGCCTAGGTCAGAACATGAACATCCAGGCTGCTGCTTCTACGTGCAATATCATCATGCCAGCGCCAGACGTGCACTCTGCCAATTTTACGTCGATAAAATCTTTTTTTTTAATTATTTGTTATAAAACATAATACATATAACAAAACATATAACACAGTTCTGCTGTGCCCATCGCTGGTGGGACACTGGAATCACTGTTACATGGTAATGCCAGACATGTATACACGTTGACCTCTTAGTGACAACTTCATCGGTTAGCCCTTTCAAAGATCCAAGCCCTTCGCCCTCTGGGAAGGAAGAGTTTTGAGGAACAGAGCAGCATAGAAACCGTAGTAAATGAAACCATTTGTCAGTCCATCCATCCGTCAATAAATAAATAAAATTAAACAGCTCATCTCTTTAAAGATTTGCTTCCTGTCTGTCAAACCCGGCCCTTTCGCAGGAAAGAGATCGATGAGAGGCCAGGTGAGCCAAGGAAACAAACCTACTTTGAAACCTGGAATGTGCACATGGGATGAACATTCGCAGGTTCCTCTGTTTGCAGGAAAACCAGAGCAGGTTCCTTGACCGTGGGAAATCTAGTACACCAAGTAGATCCTTGTCGCTTCCCGTCCCACCCCGCCCCCACTCCCTGGTATGAAAATCATCCCAACATGGAAAAGGGAATCAGGTTGGCATTGGCTGCAGAGGTGTTAACTCTAAATTCTGCAATCTCCCCATGGCAATCCAGACTGATTTCTAAACTGGTTTCTTTTTTTCTTTCTTTCTTTTGTTAGTCTTAGTTGACTCTCTTTTGCTTAGTACAGATGATAACAGAAAACATTTTGTGTTGATTCAGCAATAGGATTGGCGAGGAAAAGATAGTGATGGAGAAGATCTCCCAGATCTGGAAGGGGGCAGCTATGGAGGAAGGGGACTGGACAGTATCTGGAAGGAGACATGCATGATGGATGGATGGGTGGGTGGGTGGACAGAAGATAGGAAGGGTGGATAGATGGATGGATAGATAGGAAGGATGGGTGATAGGAAGGATGGGTGGGTGGGTGGATGGATAGAAGATAGGAAGGATGGATAGGTGGGTGGGTGGATGAGTGGATGGATGGGTAGATAGAAGATAGGAAGGGTGGATGGATGGAAGGACGAAGGAAAGTCGATTGGAAGGATGGTAGGAAAGTTTGGTGAATGGATAGATAGATAGATAGATAGATAGATAGATAGATAGATAGATAGATAGATAGATAGATAGTAGTTAGTAGACAGACAGATCTCTATGTATTTAATGCCAGGGAAGCTAAGGATTGATGGCCTATAACTCTAACTGGTTATAGGCCATCAATCCTTATCTTCCCTGGCATTAATCCAAAGAAGACCTAGGAAGAACCCATTCTAAATTATTTATAGACCATGCTCTTCTATATCATACCCATGTTTCATCTTGTACCCTTAGCTCAGGTACAGAGAACAAGAGAGAGAGAGGAAAAATAATCCAAACCAGGAAAAATTGGGTAGCGGCAGCCAACCCAGCCAGGAGATTCTTTAGAAATACTCCTGGGTTACTGGGCTTGTGCCTTAATTTTGAAAAACAGAAAGATTGTTAGAAAAAGTCCCGCATGGTAGGAAGGTGTGCAACACATTCCCACTAGGCACAAGCATTTGCACTTGGCTGAAACAGGAATCGACTATTCTGGCTTGCAACATCTCGACGCATCTCTCCAGACCATACTTATCTTCCACCTTTCCACACATTGCTTAGGACATCAGTGGTGGCCGTTGTCTCATTTCGTCCTCCAACAGTTCTGTGAAGTAGGGTTGACTTGGAGTAGCAGTAAGTCCACCCACATCCAACCAAGGTTCATGGTTGAGAAGGGAGATGGAGCCTAGATTTCTCTAGACCTAGTCCTGTGATCTACCTACAACGCGGCCTTGGCCCCTTCACTCTGTTGGTGATTCAAACAAGACCTTGGAGGTGCAGCCCAGACTAATTATCGACACTAAATCTTCAGAGAGAACAACCCACGCTCAAGTCAGTGACTCTTGAGATATCCGTTGGAGTTCAAGTCCACCTCTTTGTTCCACCAAGCCCTCCAGGCTTGATATTTCTTCATGGTTTTGCGCCAGGCAAACCTAAAGATACTAACCATGAAAACACAAGACACAGCGTACATGATGAAGCCTCCAACTTTGATAAAGACCCGGGGTCTGGGGGACAACAACACGCAGTACATCAGCCAAGCGCCGACCCCGATCCTCACGCCTGTGAAAAGCACCACAAAGAGGAAGTCCACCACATCCCCTATCAAGCTGGGGTACAGCCCCTTCTCCCGCAGAAACCAGCGGGCCTGCAGGAAGGGGTTGGTCAGTTCGCTGCCAAAGATGACGGCGTTGACCTCGGCGGCCGACTCGCCCAAGGCCAGGGAGGCGCTGATGCCCAGGATGCTGATAGAATGGTGGACTAGCATCAAAGGCCCTTCAGCCTTGAAGTAGACGCACCAGCCCAGGTCAAACAGGAAGTAGCCCAAACTGATGCACAAGGCATGGACCTGGAGCACCGTGTTTGGGAATCCTAGAGGAGGAGAAAAGGAAGAAAGAAAAGTCAACGGTACAAGTAGAGATTAGGCAAAAGCTGGCTCAAAAAAGAGTCACTGTGAGAGGCACCTCAGAGTCCTAATGGATACTCCCTTAAACATGAGCCAGCTGTGTGCAGCAGCAGTCAATAAAGTCAATAAAATCCTTGGTTGTATAAACAGAGGCATAGAATCAAAATCACGGGAAGGATTAGCACCGCTTTATAAAGCCTTTGTAAGGCCACACTTGGAATTGTGTGCGCGCTTGCACACTTGCACTCATGTGCCAGCACCTAGAAGGCAATATGCACCCCCACCCACGTTCCCTACATATGCGCACGCAATCCCTCTCCACCCTCACCCACACCTGCTGCCCCCTTACCTGCACTGCACCTCACAACTGTTTTTCAGCTGGTTTGAGGACTTTTTCAGCCTCCCAGAGGCTTGAGGAAGGCTTCTGCAGGCTTTGCAGGCCGAAAACTAGTCCCGTTTCGCCACTTCTGGTATTTTCGGAAAAACAGGAAGTGATGAAATGGGGCTAGTTTTCAGCCTGCAAAGCCTGCAGAAGTTTTCCTCAAGCCTTTGGGAGTCTGAAAAAGGCCTCAGTAAGGTAAGTTTGCCTGCAGCTTGCGTGCCGGCACAAATGGCTCTGCGTGCCACCTGTGGCAGGCATGCCATAGGTTCGCCATCACGGCCCTACACCATTTCTGACAGATGACAGTCCAATCTCTTCTTGGAAGCTTCCAGTGATGAAGCTGCCACAACTTCTGTAGGCAACTTCTGTTGATTGTTCTCCCTTCAGAAAATTCCTCCTTATTTCCAGGTTGAATCTCTTCTTGTTCAGTTTCCATCCTTATTCCTTGTCTGGCCTGCAGGCACTTTAGAAAATAGCTTGATCCCCTCCTCTCTGGGGCATGATAAAGGAAGTGAGCTACTCCTAGGATCAAGGGCAGGAGGGAGCTAAACAAAATAATTTATGATCAGAGTAACACAGTCGGTTTGGGTCAAGATTGAAACATTGGTATTATTTTTTCCTGTACACATGTTGTTATTGGATTTCACATTGTTTTTGCAAGCATTTTTATTTCCTCACATCAAGGAAAGAAAACCAAGATTGGTGGGACCAGTTAACTAACTCATATCATAAAATACTTACAAGTTAATAAGATGTCACGCTGCATGTTAATTACGATCAGTAAGGAACAGGCCACCATACTGTAAATTTAGATGGAAATCATTCCTGGGTGGACTTATTTCCACCCTCTTTCTGAATTGTATTTAAAAGGGCAATTGCTAATTTCCTTGCCTCCAAATGAAGGTCCAATGATGGCCATAATGGAGCTCAAAATTTCCATTCCAGAGCAAAGGCAAGACAAAAAAAGTGTGCTAAATTTTATGACCTTTTTTGCAGTTATTAAGAAAAATTGCTGCAGTTGTCAAATGAGTCATACCATTGTTAAGTGAGTCGGGCTTTCCCCATTGACTATGCTTGTCAGAAGGCTGGCTGGGAAGGATACAAATGGACCTACTGGGTTATGTGATGACCCAGAGTGTAACACAAACGTAACAAAATCCAAAATATAAATAAATGTCCTTTAATGTCTCCAATTTGGCCCCACTGTTCAATAATTCTCAGTTGGAAATAAAACTTATTCAAAAATAGTCTTCGAAAGAAACCAATACAGTCCGAACTTAATGAGCAGATAGAGGTGAAATAAAAAAACCAAACAAAACTACAATGAAGGAAATTCCACAATGGACCAGGATAAGTCATTACCAACTTCAAGGAGATAACAAGGCACAGTCTGTTGGAAGGACACCAACCAAGATAACTTCAGCCCAAAATTAAACATACTTTGCTTCTGGCAACGCTGTTTTGTAACCGTCTCTTATATACTATTCTCCCCAGCTGCAACCAATGAGGGGGATCATGGCCACTTCCTCTCTCGTAAGCCAAGTTGTTTCCTTCTCCATTCCTCCCTGCATGTCCTAGGATGAAGAGGGGATGGGCCTGGTTCTTCCTCTGACTGCCCAGCCAGCCTCTGCCCTTCCCCAGCCTCCTCCACAACCTCTAGACCATTCCCTGTCTCCCTGTCAGCTGTTCCTCCTCTCCCTCAGAGTCCGACTACCAAGGGTTATGTTATCCACTTGCAATTTCCAAACATTAGGAGTGCTGCCAATGGTCACAGCATGGGTGTGAAAAACTGGTCCAAAGTCACACTTTTCAGTGCTGTTTGAATGGGCACTGAATCAATGGTTGTAAGTTGAGGAATACCTGTACTCTTGAATGGTGTGGTTTCATTGTGGCTTGTTGCGGGAACTCCGAAAATAAAGGGAGAACAAGGTTTGTTTCTATGGAAATGGGCCGGACATACCTGGGTAAGTCATTGGCCAGGGACCATCAATAAACCCAATGTAGCCAGAGAGGCAGGTGGCAAAGACGCCGTGAGTCAACGTGACCAGCCGGCAGCTCCATTCGCAGGCGCGCTCTCGGTAGTGGTGGCAGGACCAGGTGTAGAGGAAGAGCCAGCCACACAGGCTGAGGGCCACCCACAACAGCATGGCCACCATCCTTCTGCAGTGGAATAGAAGGGAAATGTGGAAAGAGATGAGTGGATGGATGGATGGATGGATGGATGGATAGATGGATGGATGAATGGATAGATGGATGGATGGATGGATGGATGGATATGAGAGAAGACATGGTGAGAGAGATGCGGAGAAGACAATGACAGAATGAATAAAAGGATGGATGGATGAGATGCCGTCAAGTTGTTATCCAATCTTAGCAACCACCGAGATTTTTTCTGTCCCGGTCCTGGTCTTCTTCAAGGTGTTCCCACACCTGTACTTCAACACTCAAGACTGGACTTCAATCCCACCCTTCTTAAAGCTGCCAAAGGTTGAAAATACAACACTAGAGGTTCCTTCTGATCCTTCCCCCGACGAAGCCACATGGGATCTATGGTTGGACACCCCCCCCCACACACACACACAGGACAAGCCCTCCTTCCCTCCTTAACCAGAGCCCACCTAAGCCATGAACGTCTCCAAGCCACGAGGCATATCCCTTAGACTAGAGCAAGCCCACCGCGCGAACTAACTCCGCGGCCGCGGCGCATGGGAGTTGCAATCCCGCTCACGGGCTGAACGGAGCCCCGGCCTCGCTTGTGCCCAAGCGCAACTTGTGGCGCGTTCCTTGCGCGCCGCCGCCACCGCCCCCTCCAGCCTTTTCTCCAAAAGACCCCGCAGCATCGCGCACGGGCGGGCGGCCGAAGCGCGCCCCCCCATTGGGCTGGACCGCTCCCGACTGCGATCGGCCGGACTCTTCGCCCACCGCCCCACCCAGCCCCACCCAACCCAGTCAGGCTGGCCGGCCGAGGAGAGCGCGCGAGCGGGCGCACCTGTTGGAGCTCACCTGGCCAAGCCAGGCCCCGGGCGTTCTTCTTCTCCCGGTCGCCCCCGGCGGCGAGGCGTCTCCCGGTGACCGAGATCACTGAGCTTCGTCCGGGCAGCGACGATGGCAGGCGGAGAACGGAAGCTTGCTTAGGGTCACCTGCTGGTGCGGAGGACGGATGGCAGCGCCCGCGGGCACCGCGCCGCCCGCCGATTGCGTGCAGGAGTCCAGCGCGCAACAGGGAAAGGAGGCGCCTTGCGGCCTCGGCTTGCTGGGAGAAGGCAGCCAGGGGCTTACTTGGATAGGCAGACCACGGTTAAATTAAACTAGGTTTAAGGCGTCCCCGGCCAAATACGGAGAACCGTTGGAGGAAAGCAGTGAAACTGAGAAGGTGAAGGAGCGCGTCGGTCCCACAGGTACAGTAGATGCCATGGAAGGGGACGCCTACGCTGAGTTTGCACACTAAATTAAAGTGAAGTCGCTGTAACTGCAACTTGGCCAGTTCAACAGGGCAGGATCCAGCCAACCGCTGTTGGGTTATAGTTGGCAATGCAGCTGTGCCAGTCCCTGGTTAGAATGCAATCGTTTCAAAATCTTGCTGGCTATAAAGAAGATGTATATGGCCAATTAAAATATTTTGGAAGGCTCATGCTCACATTCATTTAAGGACTGGCATTCGGGCATGTTTTAATGGATGAAGACAAGAGGATTCCTCTATGTTGCGGATGTGTGTGTGTGTGTGTGTGTGTGTGTGTATCTCAAAGGTTACAAGAGAGAGAGATAATAGAGAGAGAGATAGAGAATAGAGAGATGAGATGAGAGAGAATAGATTAATAGAGAGAGATAATAGTTAAAGATAGATAGAGATAGGTAGATGGGGGGAGAGAGAAGATGGATGGATGGATAGATGGATAGATAGATAGATAGATAGATAGATAGATAGATAGATAGATAGATAGATAGAGCTTTTGTAACCTTTTATTTTTCCTAGCAAGCAGTCTGCATCTTCACCCCTGGCCAGGAATCCTGGCTTCTTTAACCTGATACTTTCTTGTTACCTTTCAGGGGTCTTTATGAGTTGCTTGGGAAGCCCCATTAGGCCCAAACTCCTCCCTCCCCTGCAAATAGTTTTACACAAAAAGTTGCCTGTTTATGAATCAATAAACACAGAACAAATAGCCAAATAAGTACATTTATTAAATCACATTCATCCAGGCTAAACTCCATCAAGTAGATCTGCTTCCACTTAGCAAACATTATTATTGATGGACAAATTCCAAATATTTTAGAATATAATTTCACAAAGTCTGGAACCTTTTCTGTTCATCACAGATTTCCACATCACGCACTGAGATCAAGAAATCATATCTGCAAATCGCCATGGCTTGATTCACAAGTTAGGCTCCTGTTTCTCATATTCACACTAACTGATTGGAATGTGGATTCGTTTTGAGTTTTCCTTGCTGCAGATATGACCCACTTAAACTCCACAAGCAATCCTGTGGGATATTTGAAGAAAAGGATTAAGGGCAGCTTTCTGGAGCATTGTGAGGTTAGCTCTAATTATTCCCCTGAGTACAGGAGGACAGCTTCAGGAGTATGCAGCCAGGGGGAAAGCATTACTTGTTAAATGTGCACACACTTCTCGGTGCAAGGAGTTGTGGGACGGTTCAGTCTAGTGGCGAAGACAACAGGCTAGAAAGTAAGAGACCAGGAGTTCAAATCCCTCCTTAGCAACACAAACTGACCTAGGGATAGTTACTCTCTTTCAGCCCAACCCACCTCACAGGGTTGTTGTTATGGGGAAAATAGGGGGAGGAAGGTGTCTTGGATATATTTGCCGCCATGGGTTATTTGAGAAAATAATAAAGGCGTGTAGAAAGGAAGGAAGGAAGGAGGCACAGACTATGAGGGAGGGAAGAAGGAAGGAAGGAAGGAGGGATAGAGTATGAGGGAAGGAAGAAGGAGGGAAGGAGGAATAGAGAATGAGGAAGGGAAGAAGAAAGGAAAGGAGGAAGGAGGAATAGAGTATGAGGAAGGGAAGTAGGAAAGGAAAGAAGGAAAAGAAAAGAGGAGAGGAAAGGAGGAAGGAAGGAGGAATAGAATATGAGGGAGGGAAGAAGAAAGGAAAGGAAGGAGGAATATATGAGGAAGGGAAATAGGAAAGGAAAAAAGGAAAGAAAAGGAGGAAGGAAGGAGGAATAGAGTATGAGGGAAGAAGGAAGGAAGGAGGAATAGCGAATGAGGAAGGGAAGAAGAAAGGAAAGGAGGAAGGAGGAATAGAGTATGAGAAAGGGAAGTAGGAAGGAAGGAAGGAAGATCCCTAAAAGCTTGCTATGGTGAGAAGAATCAATCTCTTCTCTATATGTAGAAAACTGCTCATAATGCATGAAATCGTATTCTGTGTTTCACACAGTTCCAGTGCAAACCTTGCACCTCTGAATATATTACAGAGGGTTTTTGTTTTATGTAGGAGCTTAAACAAGAGTACTGTCAACATTGTTAAAAAATACTACAAAATTTTAACCACTGTACAAGCAACTTGGAGAAACAGAGATTTTTCTATTCCAAAATACCGAATGCTTTCTAGTCTTAAGGGATATTAAATATATATTTTTATGACCCAAAAAGAAACATTCCACAAAAATTCTTTTTTGGGTTTATTGGTCTCCTAAAGAGGAAAATTGGGTTATCCCTCTCCTGTTAGTGTCATTTTGATATTATCATCCACCTTTTGATCATTTTCATGATTAGTTCCTTATTGTGCTATTGGATCATTTGCAAGGAGCTGCACAGTCTGTTGCTGAAAATATTGTTTTGTATTCCTGAAAGGACACTTGTGTATCACGTACCACAAACAGTCAGTTCTCCCCCTTTGAATTGGTCCTTAATTGTCATAAAACAGGCACCAAACAATCTGATTCCATGCAGTTCAGGTTTAATGGTTTGTTTAAAAACTAGGTAGTTTAATATTGATGCAATTATTAAGTCCGTATTGCAAAAAAGTAGGGGTCAAAAAAACAACCACTGAGAACATTGTTCCTTTGCCTGCCCTGCTCATTTTATTTCATTTGATTTCACATGTTTGTTTGTTTGACTTGTATTTGCAAGTTCTTAAAAAATATATTTTCATTTGTGGTTGCAAACAAACTTAAGAGTTGGAATGTTGTTGTTTTTTCCAGATCCTCAAATGCGCTCTGGAGCAAGGAGTTCAAAAACTATTTGAACCCCTCGGGATTTGCCCTGGGAAGAAATAGACTGGAGGAAACCATAGTAGGGATGTCATAGTGGGACTGTTTGAATGGAGTGGCTGCTTCCAGGTTGAGCAGACACCAGCTTGAGTGAGTTGTGAAATTGCACCCTCTGGAGGCACAAATGTTGTATAGATTTACCCAAAATTAATGGCCTGTGAGGGACACGGTGGCTCAGTGGCTAAGCTCGAATCCCCAGCACCATGTACAGAGTGAGCTCCCGTTATTTGTCCCAGCTTCTGCCAACCTAGCAGTTTGAAAGCACGTAAAAAATGTAAGAAAAATAGGGACCCCTTTGGTGGGAAGGGAACAGCGTTCGTGCGCCTTTGAAGGCGTTTAGTTATGCCGGCCACGTGACCATGGAGACATCTTTGGACAGCGCTGGCTCTTCGGCTTTGGAATGGACATGAGCAGTGCCCCCCTAGAGCTGGAAATGACTAGCACGCATGTGAGGGGGGAACCTTTACCTTAAGGGCCTGTGATTGGTAGGCAGAAGTGGCATTCAGCCAGTTTGGACCGGTTCTCGTGGACCGGTAGCAGAAATTTTGTCCAGTTTTGGACAAAATTGCACAGAAATGGACAGATTAACTCTAGCTTTAAAAAATAAAGATAATTCAATATATTATAATAGCTGGAACTATTGGTATAAATGGTTAGAACAAAGATAGACTTTATATCATAAGATAGGATAAATTTATATGAGTGATGTACAAATTTTTGTATAGACAAGGTGTGCAGACATGGCATAATTAAGAAAAAAAAAAGATCCTACAAACTGTCGAAAATAAGAATGTTTTTAAATTTTCTCTGTTTCCTTCTCCCTATCCCTTTTTTCTTTTCTTTCTACTCTTTCATGTATGTATGTGTTGTCGAGCTGTTGTTTTTTTAGTTGTAAAATTAATAAAGTTTGGTTTTTTTTTTTTAAATAAATTTTGTCCAGTTTGTAGAACCGGCAAATATCACTTCTGCCCACTTGCAGTTACCACTCCTATACTAACAGCTAAGAAACAGCTCAGATAACTTAGCAGTGTTGAAAGAAGTTGTTATTAGAGACCTGTGGTGCGTGCGCAAAGCGTTATTGTATGCACACAGCACAAAGCGCATAGAACAGTAGGAAAAAATTTGGACACCCACCACTGATGGTAGGTACCCAGCCTCTAGCTTACCCTGGTAAGATAACAGTACCAGAAATCTGTCTATGGAGATTCCCACATTCTAGAGAAATTCCACATTCTGGACAGATAAGACCACTCGTTTGAAAGAAGGGTGAAGGAAGCCATCTAGGTTAAAAGTCAACGTTCCCCCCTCAACAGAGAGGGAGGGATACGACACCTCCTATCTCCAGTTTACAACACAGTCCTTTGTGAAGTTTTCACAGCCATTTGCACTCTGATTCAGGTGACCCTGAGGGTGCAGATAAACCTCCAAGTGGCCTCAATGACTCTCAGAAAGCTCATGACCAACTTTCAGAGTGCTGAGATCAGATGGCTGCAAGGAATATAAATCCTTCCATTCTCTACCATCCAGTCAGAATGGAAGAAGTTTCTTGGATGAGAAGCAAAATATCTTCCAGCAAAACAAGAAAGTCCAGATGCCTCCTGAAAGAAAGCGTCTTTGGGACTACCAGAAACCTAGTTTTATATTCTGTCTTTGACCAACTGACAGGCATCTCCTCTTAACTGAGTTACTGGCAGTGATCCTCTGCATCAGGTGGGGCTCTGCCTGTCCCCCAACTTTGGTCACCAAGACAGAATGACCCAACACTTCTTGCTTCAGATCCATACTTCACTCTAATCCATCTTAGCAGCCCCCTTGGGCAAGTGGCCTTTGACTGGATTGACTGTTTTCAGAATTAAACCTCTTCCTCTTGCAAACCTCTTTTCACAGGCCATTTCTCCTGACTTTGGCCACATTCTGAACCTCATCTTGAATTCTAGGTGTGGCTCTGGAGCTGAGTCCTGAATCCAGATCTGGCACGGAAAGTAGATTCCGAATTCAACAAGATCTATTTGCTCTTTGTAGGTTGGGTTCAATGGGCCCCCGGATACCCAAGTTAGGAAGATGTCGGCTACACTTGGTGTGATCTCCTCGGGTTCTTCTGTTTTTCCAAGCCTGGAGTTTCTTGTTGATTTTCTTCTTGGCAAAACTGAAGATCTCCATCAAAAACATGAAGGATACTCCGTACATCGCTAGGATCCCACCCTTGAGTGTCCCAAATGTCTTGGGGGACTTCATCACAGAATGCATAATCCAGGCACCCCCGGCGATCCGCAGCCCCAGGAAGAGAGCCACAAACAAGATGTCCACCACATCTCCAGCAAAGCTCTGGTAGCGCCCGCTGTCTCGGAGGAACCAGCGCATTTGCAAAAATGGGTTGGTGATCTCGCTCACGAAGACGATGGCGCTGATTTCAGGGCCCGACTTACCAGAGTCCAAGACCAGCGACATGCCGCCCATGCTTAGCAGGTGGTGAGAGAGCATCAGGTCACCGTCACTGTCCAAAAGGATGCACCAGCAGAAGTCAAAGATGAAATAGCCCAGTGACAGACAGAGGGCAAACTCTTGGAGTGGCGTGTTGAGATGACCTAGAAAAAGGGCAAATTAAAAAGAAAAGAAAAGCAATTTAGTTTGGTGTTCCCATTTGTTTTTTCTCCATTCTGAAAATTCCAAAGCAGTGAGGGTCTAGGTCAACTCTCCATGGCCAACTCTCCATGTCCAACTCTCCATGTCCAACTCTCCATGGCCAACTCTCCATGTCCAACTCTCCATGTCCAACTCTCCATGGCCAACTCTCCATGGCCAACTCTCCATGGCCAACTCACTGCAGCCAACTCTCCATGGCCAACTCTCCATGGCCAACTCTCCATGGCCAACTCACTGCAGCCAACTCACTGCAGCCAACTTGCCACGGGACAATTCAACACTATGTTAATAGCTTCATCCAATTATTTTTATCCTTGGTGAGGCAACCAATGGAAAGTAATCAAGGAAAGACGCAACCTGTCAGTGTTCCGGCAAACTGAAACTGGAAAGCTGACACAGCCTGGAACTAAGGAGAAATTTCCTGATGGTTAGAACAATTAATCAGTGGAACACCTTGCCTCCAGAAATTGCAAATGCTATAGCACTGGAGGTTTTTAAGAAAAGATTGGACAGCCATTTATCTGAAATAGTACAGGACTTCCTGGCTGAGCAAAGGGTTGGACTAGAAGACCTCCAAAGTCCCTTCCAATCTGTTATTCTGTATTCTGAGTTGGCTGCAGCAAGTTACAGATACAGAATAGCAGAGTTGGAAGGGACCTTGTAGGTCATCTAGTCCAACCCCCTGCCCAAGCAGGAGACCCTACACCATTTCTGACAGATGAGTCCAGTCTCTTCTTGAAAGTCACAAGTGATGGCGCTCCCACAACGTCTGAGGGCAACTTCTGTTCCATTGGTTGATGGTTCTCACTGTCAGAAAATTCCTCCTTATTTCCAGGTTTAAATCTCTCCTGGTTCAGTTTCCATCCATTATTCCTTGTCTGGCCTTCGGCTGCCTTGGAAAATAGCTTGACCCCCCTCCTCTCCGGGGCAGCCCCTCAAATATTGGAAGCTGTCCCATTCCATAGCAGTGAAATGATAGATTATAAAGCTGGTTTAACATGGATCATCGTCTGACATCCTGAAGCTTTAATACATTTGCCACTTAAGGTTTGATACGCGTTTCTTTTACCTCCCTGCTGTCACCTGAATCAACCTTCTGCCAATAAAATATCCTATGTTGCTGGAAGAAAATTAGGGGGGAACGGCATCAAACCTCACATCTAGGAATCAAAATGTTTTAGTCTAGACTTTAAAATTTCTCTTTTAAAAATGACATCAGGGCAGCGAGTAATGCATATGTGCATATAACATTGAGTTCCATTCTCAGTGGGGTTTGATGTTTCTCTCTCTCCCCCATGCCCCATTCCTTAGCGTTAACTGTGCTAAGAGAAGGTTTGTTTTAATCATTGGTTGTACAAGCCATAACTGGCTGGGTTTGACCAACTTGCTGAGCTGTAACTTATAATTTTACAAATTGCAGTGTTCGGGTTTAAATAGTGTATTTAGAGGGAAAACCATGTTTTGCAGCCCATAACTATTGGCTTCATATGCTGCAGCACATGAAGTCAGAGCCAAGCAAACCACATCACTGCTTGTTGGAAGCTACTAAGACTCTCTAAGGCTTCTACTATCGTATGTGGTGAACATGTTCAAAGGCAAAATAATAATAATAATAATGAACAAAAGTTCATTATTATTGGTTAGAGAAACTGGTAAAGCAACATATACATTTAAAACAAGTGATATTTTTGTTGGGTATTTTACCCAGTGGTGGGTTTCTAATTTTTTTCTGAGCGGTTCCATGTGTGCGCGCATTTGAAAAAGAACCCTAAGATTTCATCCTTGATCCTAAATGCCTACAGAGTTTCTCAATCGTCCCTGTCATGGTTGCTCCAAATCAGATGTGGTCTTCAGCTGGTTCTGATCAGTTCTGGAGAACCAGTAGCGGAAATTTTGAGTGGTTCAGAGAACCAGCAAATACCACCTCTCACTGTCCCCGCCAACCACATCTATTCCCTGCCTCCCATTGAGTCCCAGCTCATCAGCTGGGTTTTCTTTTGTTGCCCTACACAGGAGAACAGAGCTGGAAAGCAGGTTAGCAGGGTGGGGGAGAGAACGGGGATTTTGCAGTATCCTTCCCTTGCCACGCCCACCAAGCCACACTCACAGAACCGGTCATAATTTTTATGCCCCCAAATATGCTTTTTCAAAAGGCTCCATACCCATTTGCGCTATTCAACTGATCCCAAGGGCACAGATTAACCTCCAAGTGGCTTGAAAGATTCTCAAAGGGAGTGCTAACGTCCAGATGACTGAGAAGAATATGATCCCTTCCATCATCCCACTTTAGTAATGGGATTCAAATATTTTTACTACCAGTTCTGTGGGCATGGCTTGGTGGGCATGGCAGGGGAAGGATACTGAAAAATCTCGAGTCAGGGGTGGGATTTGCCAGTTCTACGAACCACTCAAAATTTCTGCTACCGGTTCCCCAGAACTGGTCAGAACCTGTTGAATGCCACCTCTGCTCCACCTCCATCAGAACTGAAGAAGCTTCTTGGGTGAGAAGCGAAACCTCTTCAAGGAAAAACAAACTCTAGTTGCCTTTTGAAAAAAAAATAAAAAAAAGCACCGAATAGACCTTGAATCTAAAGTTAATCATCACTCCTACACATTGAAAACTCTCCCTGGAGCAAATAAAGGGTGTTCATGGAAGGGTGTTCAAAGTGAAACTAAAAATTCTCCTTATGCGGAAAGCTTTTGTCCATCACAACTCCTCCAGCTGGGTTCACATTCCTGATTCTCCTCCTCCCCGTTCTCACTCAAATTCTCCTTGTAAACATACCAGGGTGAAAGGGCAAAAGGCCACAGCTTACTCTTAATTTAATTCTCTTCAAAATACAGGATATTATTTCTGGTGCTGCTGCTCAGTTCTTATCACCCTTAGAGTAATTGCAGGGCTCCCACGTTGCAAATAACGAAACAGGGCTTGTAAATGCTGCCCCTCTTGTATGAGGCAGAGAGCCAAAAGCTTAGAATAAGACTCTCCTCCAAGGAATTATTTGACCCACAAGGCTGGCAGGTGTTGCGTGAACAGGGTTCATGATCTAATCCCAGCACAGGAGAGCTAAACTAAAGGCAGGAGAGGGCCTGTGAGGACACAGCCCAAAAGGCAACATGTAGACGAGCAAAACTGAATCAACATCTAAGCCCAAGTGATGAAGAGAGGAAGCAGTGAATGAGAGAGAGGGAGAGAGAGGGGGGGGGAAGGAGGGAGAAAAAAGAAAGACTGAAAGAACAGACAGAAGAGAGGGAGGGAGGAAGGAAAGGGAGGGAGGGAGGGAGGAAAAAAGGAAGGAAAGAACAGAAGGAAAGGAGGAAAGAAGAAACGGAGGGAGGGAGGGAGAAAAAAGAATGAAAGAATAGAAGGGAGGGAGGGAGGAAGAAAAAGGGAGGGAGGGAGGAAAAAGAAGAAAGAACAGAAGGGAGGGAGGGAGGAAAAGGGAAAGAGGGAGGAAAAAGGAAAGAAAGAACAGAAGGGAGGGAGGGAGGAAAGGAATGGAGGGAGGGAGAAAAAGAATGAAAGGACAGAAAGGAGGGAGGGAGGAAAGAAAAGGGAAGCAGGGAGGGAGGAAAAAGAAGGAAAGAAAGAACAGAAGGAAGGAAAGAAGGAAAAGGGAAGGAGGGAGGAAGAAGGAAAGAAAAAACAGGAGGAAGGGAAGGAACTGGGAGAGAGGAAGAAAAAGAATGAAAGAACAGACAGAACGGAGGGAGGGAGGAAAAAGAGAAGGAAGGAAAGAACAGAAGGAAGGGAGGAAGGAGGGAGGGAGGAAAGAAGGAAGGAAAAGGAGAAAATAAGCATGTTACTCCCTCAGCTTGCCTCACTTACTTTGGTATGTCCTGGAGTGCACTGTTTTCACTTGCAGAAGGAAGTTTCTAGTCCTTATGACTGATACTGGGTTGGCCACTCTGTTAGCAAAAGGCTCAGAATTCCATAAACAATCCCCGCCTCTCTCAAGCATTACACACAGAGTTAGATAAAGCTAAGAGCTCTTAGTCTGTGACTGACTTTATACCTGCCAACATTTTGCTTCGGGTCACCCCCCAAAATGGTGTGCCAAGTGGGGGGACCTCTAACAACCCCTCTCTTCCCTGAAACTCTTGGGATTTGTGTTTCACAAGTGACAGAAATATCCTTGCAGGGCAAGCCCAACTTGTCCCTGGCTATGCACTACCCACCTGCAACTTGTAAAGAAATCTCAGCATTTAATTGGGTCACCAAGGCCTGTACAATGCAGTGAGTATCAGGACTTAGGAGCGCCGAATGCAACATTCAAATCCCTGTTTACAACCCAGCTTGCTGAATAGCCTAAGATCTCTCTCTCTTCCCTTCCCTGGAAGGTTGAGGTGAGGTGAGAGGTTTCTGAGTTGTGGGGAATAGAGCAGGACCCACCTAAAAAAAAAAAAAAAAATCTTCTGACACTTAGAAACAATTAATAAATGGAACAATTTGCCTCAAGTTGTGGGTGCTCCAACACTGGAGGTTTTTTAAGAAGGGATTGGACAGCTGTTTGTCTGAAATGGTCTAGGGTTTCCTGCTTGAGTGAGGGGTGGACTAGAAGACCCCCCCCCAAGGTCCTTCCAACTCTGTTATTCTGCTTGAAGGAATGGCATGCTTTAAACCAGGGTTTGCCCACTTTGCCCACTTTAAGACACATGGACTTGTGGAACGGTCAGCTCATAAATCGTTCCTATGCCTTGTTCCCAAGTTGACATGAGAAGGAGGTGGGGGAGAAAGGCCTGATGGAGCAATGTAACAGGTGAAGGCCAGAAGCACATTCCATGCTTATCTTGAGGAAATTGTAGCCTAGGCTACTGGATCTTCTGCCTGTGAAAATCTTCCTGTTCTGACCCAAACCCTTTTCCAATAAGACAAATAATAACCAAAGGGAACAGAAACCTTTTAATGAGCCTTACAAATCCCCGGTTAAAAGGCTGCTGCAAACTAATTAACTTTGATAAGCACAAACCTCACTAAAACTATGCAAGACTGCCAAGAATCACAGATAAGAAATATTTCACAACACATGAGTCCAAATTAAGATACTGTCATGCCCACAAGGCTGGGTTTCAAAATGTCTTTGCTTCCTGCAAAGAACGTTCGTTTCACAGCTGGCTTTTATCTTCTTGAAGGAGGGGCCGTTACCTTGCAGCCTTACTCCCGAGTCTCCCGTGCTGCTGCAGGTGCTCTTTCCTGCGACCAGTCCTGAGTGCACGCGCACTTGGCACAGGCTCCTCGGGAACCTCCTCATCACTGCTGCCAGCCCCCAGAATCTCTTAAGGCAGCAGCCCACTCCCTAATGGTCCTGGCCCCTCATTTGAGTCCTCGCTCTCTTCAGCCATCTGCACCTGCTGCTGGCTAACCACAACACTTCCATTGGAGAGTGTGATTGATGACACCCAGCCAGTGAACGTGTTTCGTTGGAGAATCTGGTTTGTGACACTCCTAGGGGGTTGGGAGGAAACAGGGTCATCGGTAATAGTAAATCACCTGTCTCAGAGTTGGCTTCATATGAGTTAATGGCGGACATGTTGCTCCTAATAAATCTTTTGAATTCTTTTGAAGCTTGGCTCCAGGCTCATGATTTAATTAGGGCAATTGCCGGAACCCTGACAAGAGCAAGGCAACCACAAGCCATTTGAGACTTGCTGCAGAGAAGAACATCATGGGCAATCCATGGAGTCAGCAGCAGATGAAATGGACCTAAAGGACCTCTAACTAACTATTTTGCATCAATTATGGAGCGTGTTAATTACAGGAAGAAGTGAGAAACTGTTGAGGAGGAAAGGAAAAAGTGGGAAGTTTCTCAATACCAGGTAGAGCCATGTCGGTGGATCGTTGCTGGAGAAGTCATGTGAGCTGGGTGGAAGATGAAACTAAAATAGAGGGCGGTGCATTGACAGCGGATAATGTGCAGGAGAAGAACTTGTGGAGATCATAAAGGTCACCTGGATTAGGAGAAGCAGTGACAAATGGGCAAGAAGGCTAAGAGTCCAATCCTTAGGTTAGGAAGTTCATAATTTAAAACTTAGGATCATCAGCCATTTCCTCTCTTTCCCCCTTCCTCCTTAGCTCCAGGGTAATAACATAAGCCAACTTCTGAGCACAAGACTTGTATGATGTTTGAGAACCCAACAAAACTTTCAGCTGTGCCAAATTAAAGGACCCAGTTGGGAAGCATCCAAATGAATCTGTTAGTTGAAACAGAGACGTTGTATTCTTCTGGAAGGCTTAGCATAGCTGCTTTGGGGCTTCCCCACATCTCCTGAACATGTTCATCAGACACATCTGTCAGGTTGGGTTGCAAGAATGATATCTGTGCATGCCATTGAGCAGTAGGGTAATGGTCAGCTGGAAACAGCCATATTGAGCCCTGGAGAAGACCGGTGGCCTCAATGTTTCAAGGACCAGATTTGACCATTTTCTGGTCAAATGACTGGTCCCTGGTGCTCTCTGAACTTATTTTTTTTCCTTGCAGATGTTTCATTACCTAAACTAGATACCATCACCATGATGTTACCTAGTTTGGGTAATGAAACATCTGCAAGAAAACAACCCAGCTGAGAGGGCACCATCTCTCATCTCAACCCTGAGCTATAAAGTTTCTGCTTTGTTGCTCTCAGTTTGCCTAGCTCTGGTGGGAAATTTAGGTCACAAATTTAGGTGTGGAAGAGGCTGATCCATGATGCCAGTCTGATACCCCTTGCTGGGGGAGTTTCACCCACACTTTCCTACCTGCATGAGTCAGCGGCCAAGGACCATCAATGAAGACAATATAGCCAGAAAGGAAAGTGACCATCAAGCCATGCAAGAGAGTGACCATTCGACAGCTCCATTCTGCGCTGTGATGTCTGTTTTGAAACAAAAACCCGCAGTAGAGAAAAAGCCAAGCCAAGGTGCTACTGATGACTTGGAGAAGGATGGGCGACATCTTCTTGTAACTAAAGAGAAAGACAGAGAAATAATATGCACACTAGTCCAATGACAACGAAGCCTGCTGGCTGGGGAATTCTGGGACTTGAAGTCCACACATCTTAAAGTGACCAAGGTTACGAAACACTGGCCTTAAGAACCGTGGTGACGCAGTGGTTAGAATGCCGTATTGTAAGCTAATTCACTGCTCACTCCAGCAGTTCAATCCTCACCGGCTCAAGATTGACTCAGCCTTCCATCCTTCCCGGGGGTGGTGGTGGTAAAATGAGGATTTAGATTGTTGGGGGCAATTGGCTGACTCTGTAAACTGCTTAGACAGGGCTGTAAAGCACTGTGAAGCGGTATATAAGTCTAAGTGCTGTTGCTACTGCTAGACAATTATGTCTTCCTGCTTTCCTCCCATTGTCCTTCTCTCACCTATTTTTCTCATCTCCTCCCTCTTTATTCTCTGCAATACTTAGCCAAAATAGTTAGATGATTGATAGATAGATTGCAAAAGAGTCAGTTTTAGGGTACTTTGATAAAAAAAAAAAAAGTTACAATCAAAAGGTAAAAACTGATGCAAACTAAAAAAAAAAGAATTAATAGAAAAAGTAGGAAATGGAGTAAGGAAGAACAGAACAGTATAAAAGGAAATAAGAATTTAGTAAGGAAAAAGAAATATAGAAAGAAACCACGTATCCCTTCATCACAACAAGTATAAGCAATTAATTTATCTTCTCTTAATTTAAAAGAAGTGATCTCTTCTTTCCATATCTTATCTATAAACTAAGTCTTAAAATCTCCTTCTTTGGCCCTGATCCATTATGAGTTAAGAACATATTGAATTTAACCTTGATCAAATAAACCATAATTCTACTATTACCATTCACTTTTAACAATCTTGATCATCATTCCCTTCAAATAATGTCCTAAACTTGGTTTTTTCCCTCCATTTTTTTCTTTGTTCCCTCTTACCAAATTCTTCAAAACTTTAGCAAGTCTCTTCTGTAAACCCAATATAGAAAAAAAAATATTGAAGTTACTTTCTTGGTTATTTGTACATCCATTTTAATTATGGGTTTGTTTTGTTTTGTTTTTTTGTATGCCCAGAGTAGCATCTTTTTCCGTAACGTTCTTGTAACCTGTCATTTTAAAAACCGTTTTCAGTTCTGTGTCACAATCTTGCCCAGTACGATGTGTTCCTCTTTTATAACATCTAGCAACATTTAACTGTTATTCTCCTTCAAATATAATATTGGGTTCCTTGTGGTTTCCCCCTTAATATTCAACCTTCAAAGACTCATCCTGTCTTTGTTTAAAGAGAATTTAAAAAAAACTCACAGAAAGATTATTCTAATTAATTGCAAAATTCTATTTCATATCCATCAAGACCCTTGGTCTGTTCATACAATTTCAAAATCAATGTTCTGACTCTTTTTTTTTTTCATTCTGAAATATGAAGGATAGGAAACAATGGATGGAAACTAATTAAGGAGAGAAGTTTCTGGAATTGAGAAACTTCCCAACAGGAAGAACAATTAACCAGTGGAACAACTTGCCTTCAGAAGTTGTGGGTGCTTCATCACTGGAGGTTTTTGAGAAGAGATTGGACAGGCACTTCTCTGACATGATAGGGGTCTCTTACTTGAGCAGAGGGCTGGACTAGAAGATCTCTGAGGTCCCTTCCAACTCTGTTACTCTGAGTCATTTTTAAGTCTGTAAGCTTGTATTTTAAATGTCTTTTGCTAAGCACTGAAGGAAATTCACCCAGTGCAATAAAACCTGTTGACTCAAAGGCTCCTAATGGCTGGAAAACAATCAACAAGCAATTTCCAAAAGTGGTTAGTCAGGGAATTACCCAATCCAAATATCCTTAAAGGTAGGTTGAGCAAGATAGTTATTATCTCCCAGA
Organism: Laticauda laticaudata; assembly: GCA_004320025.1. NCBI lineage: Eukaryota > Metazoa > Chordata > Lepidosauria > Squamata > Elapidae > Laticauda > Laticauda laticaudata. The sequence continues at coordinate 109,339 of BHFT01000436.1, forward strand.
ATGCTAAACCCATTGGAAACGGCTGTCTTGCACTGTCTTCATGAGCAGCAACTACACGGAGTACTAGTGGGCAATCACAAATCCTTTCCTTGCCCAGAGAGGAATTAAGAAGAGCTGGTGCACATGATAAAGTTTTTTATATATATCTTTTTGCTAGAAATGCAGGCATCCTGGACCTTCAGTCCATCAGCTAGAAACCAGTTAAGTGAGCAATCAACTTCCTCAAATCTCTATGGCCATTCAACGACTTTACTCTCATCTGTTCAACAGCTTTACTTTAGGTCAGGGATTGGCAACCTTAAACACTCAAAGAGCCACAAAGTTCCTCACTGGAAGCTCCCTCCCTTTAGCTCCCCTTCTGGAGCTGACCGGAAGTCCGGTTCCCTCACCATAGAGTCTCTTCCTAGCATGGCATCCTTTTTCCTCTACCTGTCCTAACCGAAAAACCCTATCAATTGTGGAGCTGGAAACTCACCCCTTCCCATGGAGTCTCCTGGCATGCCATGCTTCCTCCCCCCCCAAAAAACCCGGAAGCTCCTCTTAAAATTGTGGCACTGACCAGCGACAAGGAGCCGCAGTAGAGGGATGAAAGAGCCACATGTGGCTCCAGAGCCACAGTGTCAGGGCTCTGGCAGTTATCCCCCATTTAAATTATGAGTCTCTAGCCGAACTTCCAAAACTAAAAGAAGATTTATTAGGAGTAAACATGCCGGCACTACCTGGGTGTAGCCAACTCTGACACACATCATTCATTGTCACCCTTAACCCTGGTTCCCCCTCAATCGGGTGTATCGTAATTCATATTCTCCAATGGGACACATCCATAGCCAAGAGTCATCAATCATGTTATCCAGTTAGAATTTTGCACGGCAGCAACTTCGGTCACCTAGAAACGATCTTTGAAGACATTTATGGAATGCAGTTTCGGTTTGCAAGCTGCTGCACTGCTCCCCCTTCCCTTTCTGTTGGCAACTCTAAAAAGACCATAGAATTATTTTATGAGTTGGCACGCGAGTTGCCGACTAGGTCCTCTGTTCTGAGACTTCCGTTCTGTGACTTTAATTTCTTAATTTCCAGAACCTTCACAATTGTTTCAAAATGTTCTGCACAATTTAACACGTCAGGAGAATAATCGACCCTTGTCCAGGTACTCACACGCAAAGCCCCAAATCCTTGAAACAGGGAAAGACGACCAATCCCGGAAATGGCCCAGCGGACAGCGACAGTCGTCTTGTCGGTCACCGATTCCGAATGAAGTTCTGGGATCCCTGTCTGTCTGCAAATCTTCCCTCCTCCTGTTCCTTCCTCCACAACCCTAAGAACGGCGGCGGAACCTCCAAACCTGCCGACACAAAGGTGGCATGATCCCTTCACGAGGAGGATGTCGGCTTCCGGAAATGCAACCTGGGTGGTTTGTGCCTCTGCTGTCTTTGTTTTTCTTTATATATAATGAATATCTCTCTCAATCACCAGCTCCAAGCCAACCAGATTCTTTTGTAATGACACCTCAGAAGCATCCGAGTCCACCTCTGCAGATTGGCTGGGATTGTTTCTCTGGTGACAGGAGTTTCCTTCCTTCTCTGCTGAGGAATTAGGAGCACCATAGCTTTCTCATGACACCAATGTGCAAGCAGAAGGAGTGCGGGATCAGGTGTTGAATACCCAGAATACTTCTAGAAAAGGGAGCATGTCTCGCCAGAACTGTAGTTGTTCTGAGAAGGTTATGGCACGGCTGCTCCATCTTCTTCCTCCCTCTCTCCCTCTTTCCTTTTTCCTTCCTTCTCTGTTCTTTCTTTTCTTGTTCCTCCTTCCCTCCTGTTTGTTCTTTTATTCTTTCTCTTTTTTCTCCCTCAGTTCTTCCCTCCCTTCTTTCTTTCTTTCTTTCCTTCTCTGTTCTTTCTTTCTTTTTCTTCCCTCCCTCCTTTTCTTCCTTCCTCCCTTCTGTCATTTTTCATTCTTTCTCTATTTTTTCCCTCAGTTCCTTCCTTCCTCCCTCCCTCCTTCCTTCTCTATTCTTTCTTTTTTCTTTTTCCTCGCTCCCTCCCTCCCTTCCTTCCTCCCTTCTGTCATTCTTTCATGCTTTCTCCTTTTTCTCCCTCAGTTCCTCCCTCCCTCCCTTTTTTTCTTCCTCCCTCCCTTCTGTCATTCTTTCTCTTTTTTTCTCCTTCAGTTCCTCCCTTCCTCTCTCCCTCTCCTTCCTTCCTTCCTTCCTTCCTTCCTTCCTTCCTTCCTTCCTTCCGAACAACAGCAGGGATTTGAGTGCAGAGGAGAATGTAATCTTATTTCTTATGATATCTGATCATCTCATCCACCAGGACACTTCATATTTTGGGAAGTGAAGAAGGAAACCTGTTTGGTCTTGTGCTTTGCTCACCACAAATAATACGGGGTGAAACACCCCCCCCTCCAACAACTTGGGAAAGACAGGGAAACAAATCCCTCCTGAAAAGATTAAATATTTTCTTTTCCAGGACAAATTTGGCCCAGATCTAGGGAATATTGGCATGCAAGAGGATTTTCTTCCTTTTCTTTTCCAAAAACTAATTGTTTCTCCCCAATAAAACATTTTGGAAGAAAGGCAAAGATTAAGAAAGACTATTTTTGACCAGACAAGAGTTTTAGGATCTTATGAAAAGCTAAAGGAAAGAGTGGACAACAGTAAGATGTTTCGGTCTGTATATATATTTGGATATCAATTACTTATCCCATCACCTTGGTGATATCTCTTTTCCAACTCTTCCCCCCACAAGAAAACAGCAACAACCACCTTCAAGTTCGTCAGGAAAAGTTTATTTGCATTTATTTATTGCATTTATTCTTCCTTCCTTCCTTCCCCCCTCCCTCCCTCCCTCCTTCCTTCCTTCCTCCTCCTTTATAGGACTATGAAAAACAGTTACAAGAATTGGGTATGTCTATGAAGGACTAGAGGTGACACGATGGCAATCTTCCAATATCTGAAGGGCTGCCACAAAGAAGAAGGGGTCCACCTATTCTCCAAAGCGCTGGAGACAGAGCAAGAAGCAATGGATGGAAACTAATCAAGGAGAGAAGCAACCTGGAATTAAGGGGAAATTTCCTGACAGTGGAAACAATTAATCAGTGGAACAATTTGCCTCCAGAAGTTGTGGGTGCCTCCATCATTGGAAGTTTTTAAGAAGCTTAGACAGCCATTTGTCTGAAATGGTATAGTGTTTCCACCTTGAGCAGTGGGTTGGGCTAGAAGACCTCGAAGGTCCCTTCCAAACTGTATTGTACCCTTATTCTGTTGTTTTATCCAAGTCAAACCCCGGCAACCTTCAGTTTCTTTGTCATTCTTCCCTCCCATTCAGGACCAACTTGATGTTCCTGTCGTAGCTGCCCCATGTTTCCCATAAAGCTATCCTCATCATCTTCCATGCTATGGACTACAAAACCCAACCTTCCCAGCCAAGAGTGTCACGGTGAGGAGTCAAGGCCTGGAAGGAGATTCATATCATTCCAACTAGCAGAAGGATCGCTCGATCCCATGGCTTCTTCTTCAATCCACACCCTATTTTTGGATTACTTCTATGACAGCAAAACTTAAAGCAATCTGAGTTCATTAAACTGCTGGACTTCATACTGAACAATACATATAATAGTCCGTAATTATTATCTTTATACCTAGAATATCATATTTCATAATGCTACCATTGTGTAGTGCAGCTAATAAATCTTCATGTTGCTCAATTTGACTATGCCAGAGGTAGTTGTCTCCTGTGGATAACTTGGATGCATCAGATTCAAAAGGCAAGATTCTTTTGAAGCAGATGGCTATTCTAGTGCGACCTGCAATTACTTTTTTTATTTCAATTTTTCTGAAGTTCATTATAATATAAAACACAAAGAGAACCCAAGATAATGCAGGGATAGAAAGAGAAGGTAAAGAAGAGGAAAGGGATAAAAGAGAAAGAAAAAAATAATTAAATTCCAACTTTTTTCGATGCAATGAAGAACAAAATACAGCCACAACTTCAACATTTTGCTTTAGATATATTTAATAAATAGAGGTAGTGTTCAACTTTCAACAATTCATTGAGTGACCATTCAAAGTTACAACATCATTGGAATAAGTGACTAGTGATTGTTTTTCACACACACAACCTTTGAAGCATCCCCATGATCACGTCAAAATCCAGATGTTTGCAATTGGTTTATACTTACAACAGGGGCTGCCACAGAGAGGAGGGAGGGGACAAGCTATTCTCCAAGGCACCTGAAGGCCAGACAAGGAATAATGGATGGAAACTGAACAAGGAGAGATTTAACCTGGAAATAAGGAGAAACTTTCTGATAGTGAGAACCATCAACCATGGAACAGAAGTTGCCCTCAAGAGGTAGAAGCTTCATCACTGGAAGCTTTCCAGAAGAGACTTGATTGCCATCTATCAGAAATGGTGTAGGGTCTCTTGCTTGGGCAAGAGATTGGTCTAGATAACCTACAAGGTCCCTTCCAACTATGATTATCTGTTATCTGTTAACCGTTGCTTTGTTCCAAAGTCATGTTATGATCCCATTTTGCTTCCCCAAACCCAATGGGGCAGCCAGATTCACTTAATCATGTGACTAACTTAACAACTGCAGTGATTAACTTAATGGTGGTAAGAAAGGTGGTAAGGTAAAGGTAAAGGTTGCTAATCATTTCTGGTTCTAGGGGGCGATGCTCACCTCCATTACAGAGAGCCAGCGCTGTCCGAAGACATCTCTGTGGTCATAAGGCTGGCAGGACTAAATGCCAAAGGAGCATGGAACGCTGTTCCCTTCCCACCAAAGGTGGTCCCTATTTTTTTATTTGCATTTTTACATGCTTTCAAACTGCTAGATTGGGAGAAGCTGGGATGAGTAACAAGAGCTCACTCTGTTATGCGGCACTGGGGATTCGAACCGCCTAACCGCCAGCCTTTTCTGATCGACAAGCTCAACGTCTTCGCGACTGAGCCACTGCATCCCTTAAGAAAGAAAGTAAAATGGGACAAAACCCAATAAATGTTTCGGTTAGCAACAGAAATGTTGGACTCAGTGGTGGTTGTCAGTCGAGTGGCCACTTGAAGGTTTAACCTGTGTCCTCAAGGTCCTGAGTGCTGCAAATGGGTGTAGAGCCTTCTTGGAAGTTCTGAAAGGATTGTGTTGTACACCGGCAGTAGATGATGTCATATCCCTCCTCCTCTGTTGACAGAGGGATGTTCTATCTTAGTGTAAAACTTTGACCGGTGGTGGGATTCAAATTTTTTTACTACCGGTTCTGTGGGTGTTGCTTGGTGGGCGTGGCAGGGGAAGGATAAAATCCCCAGTCAGAAGTGGCATATGCTGGTTCTCTGAACTACTCAAAATTTCACTACCAGTTCTCTAGAACTGGTCAGAATCTGCTGAATACCACTTCTGTCTTTGACCTCTCTTTCAATCCAGCGGTCTTCTATGACCAGAATTTGCTGTCCACCTGCATTTGAAAGGCAAAGATCAATCTTTTGAAGACAGCAATGTCCACATTCTGGACATAGAGGACCACGAGTTGGAAAGACCAATGTCCAGGCCATCTGCAGTAAGATGGAACAGCCCTGCCTCAACAGAGAGGGAAGGTTATGACACAACCTATGTCCAGTTTATAACAAACTCCTTTTGGCTGTTCCAAGAAGGATCCATACCCCTTTGCACAATTCAAGTGACCTTGAGGGCACAAATAAACCTCCAAGTGGCCTCAATGACTCTCAGAGGGAGTGCTAATGACCAGAGGACCGCAAGGAATATAAATCCTTCCATCCTCCACTCTTCCATCAGAACTGAAGAAGTTTCTCGAATGAGAAGCGAAACCTCTTCAAGGAAAAACAAAGAAAGTCCCGTTGCCTTTTGAAAAAACACCCTTGGGACAGCCCTGACCTGGATGGCCGAGACTCTCCATGGACAGTCTTTGCATTGTGTTATGAATTCATAAGATGGTTGCTGCTGTCAAAAATGTTAATGCTATTTGAAGTTGATAAGAACCTTCATCTCCATAATGCAAGACATAAAAAGCCCAACTGATCCTGGACTTGTCAGAATTCCTCTAAGGCAAGTCACAGTCATCCATGCCTTAGTCACCTCCTGTCTTAGCAATTGCAATATGTTTTACATGGGGCTGCCCTTAAAATAAATACCTGGAATCTTCAACTGGTTCATAATGTGACTGCCCACGTGGTTTTGTGTAGGTATAGATTTGCACACATGTCTCATCTCCCCTGTGATAGCTGCATTGGTTGTTGATTTGCTTTTGGCTCCAAGGTATTAGTTGCCATCTTTAAAGCCTTCCATGGCTTAGGGCCAGGTTATTTGAAGGACTGTCTTTTCTCAGTTACCTTTACCCCACCCATCAGAGTGGGGAGGCAGATTGGGACCTCTTAAGGAGGTCCATCTGGTGGGATCAAGAAGAAGGGCCTTTTTCTGTGATGGCTTCCTCCACTGTGGAACATCATTCTGATGAAAATTAGATTGGCTTCCACCTTGACAGTCTTTTGAAAGGCCCTGGAGACATGGATCTGCCAATGGGCCTGGGGACCTCAGAGTGATATGAACCTATCAAATGGTTGGTCTGATTACTGTTACTTAAAGAGAAGGAGGTTATTAGGTTTTTATATTGAAGTTTTATAAAGTTATCATGAATGAGTTAGGTGACTATATACCATGTTTTTTCCCAAAAATGAGACCTTGTCTTATATTTCTCTTGCCACCAAAAAAGGTCTTATTTTGAGGGATGTCATCCACTGACTAACCTCACTTGTGTGCATCACTCCCAGCCTCCTTTTTTGCTATCAGATGCCTTCAAGAACTTCTTCTTCTGAGGCTAGCAAAGCTTTCTTGAAGGCCTCTGCAGCTGATAACAGAGCTCTGAATCAATCTGAAGCTTTCTTATCAGCTTCAGAGGCCTTCAGGAAAGCCTGGCCAGTGTTGCCAGCTGCAGAAGAAATGAACCTGCAGAAGCAAGGCAGGTGTCTGGGTGTGCGACACCTGGCTACAACTCTCCAAAGGTAAGTAGTAGGGCAGCTTCGCCCCCCATCCCCACTCTAGCTTAATTTTTACCTGTGCACTTTGGAGTGGGTGGGATTTTAATTTGGGCTTATTTTGAGGCTAGGACTTATATCAGGCACACATGTAAAAATCAAGCTAGGGCTTACTTTAAGAGTAGGTCATATTTTCAGGGAAACAGGGTACATTTTCTTTAATAAATAAGAAACAAATTCCTGTTCTAGATTTTAGGGAGAGAAATATTTCAGATGTGGGTTAATTCATGATATTAAAACCTACTACAGGGAAACTTGAAAGAACTTGGATTGGTTTGGTCTGGAAAAGAGAAAAAAGCAGACCTGGAGGATGTATAACCCTGATGAATTGAATCATGGACTAGGCTGACTGACTGGAGCTACCATTCATGGTCTTTGATTTCTTGTGGACCTTCAACTATCATCTCTGCCTGTTGTGGAAATCAGATCATGTGATCAAAGGGATAATCACTTTCTACACTGTAATAATGGTGGTTTGTTAATCCAGATTAAATGGATTGTAGGAATCCGGCCAAAGTTGACTCAATTAGTCCAATTTTCTGGATTTACATGATCCAATGAGCCATTAATAAGTCACAGGGACTAAGTTTACAATACACTAATAAAGTAATACACTCAAGTATAGTTGGCTAATGTGTACTTCAGTAGGTTGCGAGAAGACAGCCGGCAATGTAAGACTAGGCTTCACATGATTACTAAACCAAAATTAGACACACTGAATCATTCTAGACACTGCATTGGTCTTTTTGTCGAGATGATCAATTTGGTTACCATTTTCTCTTGAATGTCCAATGTCCATTTCATCTTCTTCCTTCACCTTTTTTGGCTGTAATCATACAATGGTCCACCAAATCTAGTGGCTACATTGCCCAAATGTATTGTGTGTTCAGCTTGGATTTTGCTGTGGTTGAGGTGAGGGAGAGTGTGTCGGGTGAGCTCCATCTACCTCACCAGTTTATGGAGTTGCTGTCAAAACCAGGCAATCGGTGTATCTACTAACTAGGCTTAGCACGTATGAATGAAGCTCATGTCTGCTTCTCTCCCGGCTTTAAATGAGTAGTTTTCAAACTTGGCAACTTTAAGATGTGTGGACTTCAACTCCCAAAATTCACCAGCCAGCGTGCTTTGCAGCTCATTGATGTTCAGAACTTGAAGGCTCCACTCAGCAATCTTGATGGGCTCACGTATCCCACTAAGCCGTGGCTAGACTCATACCCACTCCCAGGGGTGGGCTTCAAAAATTTTAGCAAAGGGTTCTCTGCCTAGTTGCTAGGTGGACATGGCCTTGTGCACAATGGTGGAGGGGATGTTTTTTTCCCTCCCCAGGCTCTGGAGGCTCTCTGGGAGCTGGAAACAGGCCCATTTCTGGTTTTCCCAAACTTCTGGGAGGCCCGTTTTTCACCCTCCCCAAGCCTCCATATGCGCCCTGTACTTACCTGCATCCAAAATGCATTGCATGGGGACTCCTTGGAAGGGGTGGGTGGGGTGGGGTGGCCAGGACCAGCCAGGAGTGGGATTTGAGGGTTCTCCAAACTGGCTGGAGAAAAACTCTCCCGGAAACAGCCTTTGACTACAACGAATGAAGTCTAAAACATGATCAACATAAACTAACTATAAGTCCAATCAAGGCAAGATGAAGTAATTAGTCCAGCAGGGAAGGAGCAATAATTCCAGACGTGAAGGCATGGCAAAACTCACACGGTTGGGAAGATGCCAGGAACACAGAGAAGCAAAGACAACATAGAATAAAGTCACATTTGCTGCTCCAGTCAGCATTCAGTTCTTTTAAACTTTCATTCCCAAGTGTGGTTAATGAAGGGAATCAGGGCCCTTTCCTCCCCCCATAAACCATGCAACCCACATTGCTCTCTTCTCCATTCCTCCCTGTGTGCCCTAGGATGAAGAGGGGGTGGGTCTGGGTCTTCCTCTGAACTCCTTCTCCCTTGTTCTACCTCTTTCCTGCTCTGCCCAGCTGGACTTTGTCCTTCCATAGCCTCCTCCACAGCTAACGGAGCCACACTCCCATCCCCTGTTAGCTGTTCACCCTCCTCCTCGGATTCAGACTCTGACGGGCACACCTTCAAAAGGGATCCCAGAGACTTCTGGTGATTGAGGCAACATCTTGTCACATTAAAGGTATAGTTCACATCCTGATCCACCTGGTACAGGTCATCTTGCCACCTGCTCCATGCTCAAGTCTTAGGGAGATGTGTGGGAGAGGAAGATTTTGCAAGATGTAGCATCAGCTTCCATGAATTTTAATTCCTTCTCTCTCATTTCGGGGTTTCAAAACTTGGAGAAACCCTTGCACTGTGGACACCAGAATGAATGCAGGTATCTAGATTCCTGGAATGTAGCCACAAAACACCTTTGCAATATTTTATTAGCAAGATAGAAAACAGGTTTGGACCAGAGCAATAGTAGATCCATGATTCATTTTGTTACCTTTGTTCCTATGTCTCCCCCTACACTTTTAATCTACTGAATTAAGTGATCCACTCATTACACGATGCAAAGAAATACTGAAATAATTCTTCAGGTTTATATTTTAACCTGAGTTACTAATTTGAAGTCAAATTATTGATGGATTTCAAGTATATTTTGGCATCTGGAACTCCTTCAGCTCAAAGCAATTGTCCTATGGTGAAAGTTATCCTGACTGTGCTGGGGAAATCCTCATAATCCCCATTCTCTGTTAGCACTGATGGTGTTCCCTAGTTGGGTCATGAAATGTCTGCAAGAAAACAACCAACTTTAACAAGCTTGCCAATGACCTCACAGTTCAGTCCTGAACCGCAAATATTCTCTTCTATCAATCGTCATCAGAGTTTAGAAAGCAGAAAGGGTTCGAGTTCTTTGTAGCTCTTTGCTGCCCTCTAGTGTGGTTGCTGGGATGTTTCCAGTGCAAATATGGCACCCCTGTTGTGGTCTGCCCCCAGTTTAAAAAAAAAAGAGGAAGACTTCAATTGGAAGTGTTGATAAAATAATCCAAAGACTGCATTGAATGCAAGTGCAGAAATTTATTAATCTGCTTATGTCAAAATTACACAGATTGGTAGTGTTGAATTGAAACCTCTTGCAAAGCTTTCTTGTGAATCAAGAGAAGGCAACCTGTGGGTCCCATCTTCCCATTTACACCTCTCCCAGCACCCTGAGATCACGCCACTGAATATTGGCAGCAAAACAGTGACACTGCGATGACAGGAATTATGCAGTGTAGTGGTCAAGGATCTGTGTGCTGAAAGGCAGGGCATTCACACTCTGTCACACACACACACAAACACACATAGACATAAGGATCTGGCTCTCTCATTTGCAAACCAGGACAACTTCACACTTTACCTAAATTTATAGGTATCCCAATTTTTTCCCCCCTCCTTTAAAAGAAATTCTGAAAGCAGGGCTGAAAAGCCATCCGAATCAATCAGTCAATATTTTTGGGGGGTGGTGAAAAATGCAGAATTTTCCAGCCCACCCCCCTCATTTCTCTCCCCGGCAAAAAGCTAACTCAAATAACAACAACAACAATCCTTATAGCGTGAGAATCGTTTACTTTTTCGAGAAACAAGCAAAACAATTGATGGGGTGAGGTGGGGCCCTCTTGCTCCCTCCCAGTCAGTCACCCTACAGAGGAGCCAGCTTCCAACTTTCCAGAAATGGCAACGCAATGCCAGGATGTTTGAAAGGTGTGAAGTCAGAGAAGGCTTGCCTTTAACAATCTCCTGCTAGGTTGATACGGCAGGGGGCAGATGCATGAAGTTTTGATGAATAGCAGCAACAGGAGGCACGAAGATAAGCAGCAGCTTAAGTCTTTCCCTTCAGCTATTTTTTTAAAAAATAATCCATGTTCCTTCTCTCCTTTCACTCCCCATCCCACCTTCCTGCAGCTTCTCCATCTCTTTTCCAGTCTTCATAACCTCACCAGAAGCATCTCACTCGAAAGCAGCTTTCCACTAACTCACAAAAGTTGAGGGATTCTCGCAAGGCAAGAAATTAGTGTTCCAAGGAGGATCTCCAGTCCCTTTCTAGTTGGCTTCAGCAAGGCTTCTTTCCCAGAGCAACTTTGGCAGGATGGACTTTGACCCCCAGAATTTCTCATCCAGGATGGACTTCTATTCCCAGAATTTCTGAGCCAACTTAAACTTCAACTCTCGGAATTTCTGAGCCAGGATGGACCTCAACTCCCAGCATTTCTGAGAAAACATGGACTTCAACTCCCAGAATTTCTGAGCCTGCATGGCTGGTTCAGGAATTCTGGGACTTGAAGTCCACAGATTGTAAAGTTGTCATAGTTGCCTGCTCCTCTTCTTCCCTATCATGTAGCATTGCAAACTTGGAAAGTGGAGGATCGGAACTGGAGCAGAGAGACGTGGCCCTAAATGAAGCCACACCTGGAGAATAAAGTTGAGTTCCTAATCCTCACGAAGAGGCTGCCACAGAGAGGAAAGGTATTTCAAGATAATTTCAGAGGGGGTATTCAGCTGGTTCTGAGAACTGGTAGTAGAAATTTTGAATAGTTTGGAGAACCGGCAAATCCCACCTCTGACTGGCCCCGCCAACCCCATCTCTTCTCTGCCTCCCGTCGAGTCCCAGCTGAGTCCTGGCTGGGTCTCCTTTGGTTGCCCTGCATAGGAGAATGGAGCTGGAAAGCAGGTTAGTGGGGTGGGGAGGGAAGGGGGATTTTGCAGTATCCTTCCTTCCCCTGCCACACCCACCAAGCCATGCCTACCAAGCCACGCCCACAGAACCGGTAGTAAAAAAAAATAATAATCCCACCACTGCCAAGTACATCTTATTCTACAAACCCCACCCTTCTAAAACACTAGAAAAGCAAATGCTTTTGGGGGGCTAAAATCTCCACATTTCTGCCCTGCAGAAATCCCACATGCACCAGGTCCATGTGCCATCGCTTGGAAGTCTAGAGATGCTGCATCACTTTGTCTGCCCTGTTGCTTCTCAACCTCACCTGACTACGGATTCTCACCCCAATAGACATGCAGAACAAACAACCCCTTTCCCCACCACCCCATGCTAAAAAAAAAAAACGCACTTCAAAATGCTGAGTAGATAACATGAGACGTACCTCGCACCGACAAGGAAGAGGAACAAGGTTCCAGAGGACCATTCAATTCTTAAATGAAATAATTTGGGCAAACTTGGCTCAGATTAGGGAATCCTCAAGGGCCTGTTTGGACCTAGAAGGGACATCTTTTCTGCAGAAGATGCTGGCAAGCTGGTGGGCTTACAAGGGATGCATGTACACACCATACAACACCCTCCTCCCTTTTGGATTGAGAGAGGGACCCGGTGTAGCTTGAATCTCTTTGAGAGTTCGGTTTGCATCTATCAGCGGGAGGTTTGGCCTTGCCCAAAGTCATCTATGCCAATGTGCCAAACGTTTGCCTGAAGAAACACCTCCCGGAGGAGTCGTGCATGGATAGAGGTTGATGTCTTTCCCAAATTTTTTCTTTTTTTCTTTTTTTTTGCCTACAAAGGAAAAAACCAAAGAGCTATGGATGCTCTTCCTGAGCGATGCTTTAATGGAGGTAAGTAGGCTGGTTCCATCGATACCATGATCTGAAACACACAAAGGCAACACTTGTCAGAATATATTCATGAACTGGAATCGAGCTTGGTAACAAGGTCAGCTGATGAATCGGCATAGAAATTAAATCAGCCAATGAGATCTGTTTAGAAACTGAAACTAGAAGCAGCCTAGGCATGGCTTCATATGAAGCTCTGCAGCTATGTTGAGCTTTTGAGTCTGTCTACTGAAGATGAAATTGCTTCTTTCCTCTGCTTGCCTGCTGAACTAAAGTGAAACTGATGTCTGTTTCTGAGCTCCTGACTTTCTACTGAAGCTCTGCACTTGGCAACATGTTTACTGCTGTTTGAGTTTGCTCCATGCTGGGGAAATCTACAACTGGTTTATAAAATCTACCTATTATGTTTATAAAGATGTTAAATGAAGCATCAGCCCTCTGTGTTTACTTTTCTGGCGCTGAATTAACGCTGCAAAACTCTGAATAACACTTCAGTTGTTTTCTCTGGAAAGTTGGCGTCTCAAGGGCACAATGGAAGAGGACCAAGCAGGCAATGATGCCTGGTATGGAATGGCCAAGACTCCCCCCCCCCCAAGAAAAAAACGTTCGTACTGAATCACTCAATGGCAGGAAAACAAATTTAGAAGGGCGAGCTATAATTTGTGCCCTCCTATTAATTGGTTTGCTTCAACAATTATCTCCTGCTTTTCATTGAAGGGAATGTCTACATTCTTCTCCCAGACTCTGCCAATTTGCTCAGAGAAAAAAGAATGATTTTAACCAGGTGTAGCTAGCATTTCAGTGGTTAGCCATCATAAACCTCAACTACATAAACTAATTAATATTGGAAGACGATTGCATTCTTCAAGAGATAGCTCTCAGTTTGGTCTAGGCATCAGGCTAGAAATCAGAAGATGGTGAGTTCTAGTACTGCTTTAGATGTGAAAGCTGGCTGGGTGACTTTGGGCCAATCACCAGGAGTTTTAGTTCCACCTTAAACATGAAAGCCAGATGGGTGACTTTTGGCCAGTCATCAGGAGATTGGGAGTTCTAGTCCTACCTTAGACATGAAGTTGGGTGACCTTGGACCAGCTACTCTCTTGCAGCCTAACCCACCTTACAGAGTTATTGTTGTGTGAAAAATAGGAGGAGGAAGGACTATTGTTTGCCACCTTGAGTTGTTTATAAAAATAATAAAAGTGGAATATAAATAAATAAATTTGAGATAAACATTGGACTGGGCATTATCTTGGATGCGTTCCCTGGGAGCAACTGACAAGTTTCCTTCTCATCCGTCTTGTCTCTCTTGGTCTTATACCCAGAATCCTCTTGTCCCACAGAATAACAAAATAGTAACGTCCATCCTCTCCCTGCAGCCTTACCCAGAAGAGTTGAAACTGGATGAATTGATGGATACTTTAGAGTTATTCTGAGGCATGTTGGGATTGTTGGTGTGAAGTCCTGCACTAGGTGATGAGGACCGGCTGGCATGGCCAGGAGAACAGGAAGAAGACACTAGGAGTAGAGAAGAACATCAAGAAAAATCAGGAAGCACAAGAGATGTCAGGCTGTGTGTCTGTGTGTGTAGGTGGATGTTTAAGATGTGAGTTTTCTCTCATACTCACTTTTTTTTTGCACATGAAAAATACAATTACTACATTAGTGTCCTCATAATTTCTGAAGTCCTGCAGTCAAAGACTGTTATAGTGGCTGTTTTAACTTCATGGAGGCCATTCATCCATCTATCCATCCATCCATTCCATCCATCCCATCCATTCATCCATCCATCCCTTCCATCCATCCATTCATTCATCCATCCATCCATTCATTCATCCATCCATCCATCCATTCATCCATCCATTCATCCGTCCATCCGTCCATCCCTCCATCTATCCATCTATCCATCTATCCATCTATCCATCCATCCATTCATCCATCCATCCATTCATCCATTTATATGTTGCCCATCTCACTATATAAAGCAAAATGTGTGGTTAGGATCAAGATGGCATCAAGAAAGAGGCTGCAACTGTATCACTGGGCTTAAGTGAAATTGTACGTAAAAAATTAATTAATCAAGGATTTGACGATACAATCAGGGTTGTCATCTGGATTTTCAGCTCCTGCCCCTGACGTTTGATGCTAGATCAGTGAAGACCTCAGAACCCGGGGCTACTAAGATCTTGAGAGATACTGTTCTCCAAGCCTAAAATGCCTGAAAAATTCCAGGCATGTTTTGAAAATAAGGATAGAAAATGAAGCCAGGCTTACACAAATGCAACAAAGCAAACAACAACAATAGACCATTCTTGGTAGAACTTACCTGCACCATGCATGGAACTATGGGCAGAAAGGGGACCCAATGATCCTGAGGTAGAAACCTGCAAAAGAGGTGGAGATAAATCTGGTTGGTTGACTTTAGAAGTTCTGGGCTGTAAAGGTTGTCCAGTCCTGAACTTCACACGTGGCACTTGAAAAGAAACCATGACTTCCTTGTCATCTAAGGCCAATCAGAGACTTGTAGCCCAGACAGGACTATTCTAGAGCAGACATTTGAGCCACATGCTCTCCAGGATAGTTCAGCAGAGTTGCTCAATCCATTTGAACATAGGGGTTTGCTGCTTTAACCTTCTGCATTGCCTGACATTGAAGCTGGTATGGTTGGATTTGTTTAGGTGCCCAAGTCTCAAACTCAACTAATAGCAGTAACTGTGGGAGGGATCTTGGAGTCTTAGTGGACAACCAGCTAAATATGAGCCAGCCATGTGCAGCAGCAGCCAAAAAAGCCAATGCAATCCTAAATTGCATTAACAGAGGGATAGAATCAAGATCAAGGGAGGTACTAATACTACTCTATAAAGCCTTAGTAAGACCACACTTAGTACTGCATCCAGTTTTGGTCATCACACTGTAAAAAAGATGCTGAGACTCTATAAAGAGTGCAGAGAAGAGCAACCAGGATGATGAGGGGACTGGAGGCTAAAACATACGATGAAGTTTCAGGAACTGGGCCTGGCTAGTCGAGTGAAGAGAAGGACCAGGGGAGACATGATAGCAGTCTTCCAATATTTGAGGGGCTGCCACAGAGAGGAGGAGGGGGTCAAGCTATTTTCTAAAGCACCTGTAGTCCAGACAAGGAATAATAATGGATGGAAACTGAACAAGGAGAGATTCAACCTGGAAACAAGGAGAAATTTTTCTGACAAAACAATCAACCTATGGAACAGCTTTTTTTCAGAAGTTGTGGGACCTTCATCACTGGAAGCTTTCAAGAAGAGACTGGACTGCCATTTGTCAGAAATGGTGTAGGGTCAGCTGCTTGGTGGGGGGTGGATTAGATGACCCTTCCAACTCTGTTAATCTGTATCTGTATATGTCTTAGAAGATGGGCAGGAAGCAGCAGGCATGAATCACTGGAAGATGCCATTGTCAGTGACTCAGGAAAAAGGTTCCAAGTCTTTTAGTGACTCAGAGCCAACATGGAGCCCTTCTTGCTGGCAACCTGTTGAGGAATCTAAAACTAGGAGCCATGCTGGCTGGGGAACTCATATCACACCTGGAACAGGTGAGGGGGGGAAGAGGAGAGGGGGAACTCCCTTCCAGTCTATCAAGTTCTGCTCTTGGTCACAGTTTCACTTGGACACCAGTCCTTTCCTTAAAGTCATCCTCATCGCCGCTGCACCATCTTTGGAATAGGAATGTTCCAGGTTGGTGGACTTCCTGGCTGGCTAGCTGGCTACACATGTGACCCCTCCCAGGTGTCTGGCTGAATAGAAACTCTGGGCATTTGTCCCGGAGGCTGCTGGGAATTGTAGTGTGGGAGCATTATGGGGACAGGGAATCAGAGTTTTACACCCAGGGGTGGGATTCTGCCAGTTCGGACTGGTTCGGGTGAACCTCTTTGCTTCGAAGATCAGCTGGCAGTAAAGTGGTTCACCGCGATGAGCATGTGGGCCCATTCTCCCACCCCTGCTCTTTCCTGTGCTTTATTCCCTTTTTTTAAGAGCATGGCTGATTCGACCGGTTTGCCATGCCTCAGCTGTTTTCTTCACAAGGACTACAGTAGAATGTAAGTCTTGGAGCTTATTTAAACATAGAATGCACATGCGATCACTGAACCGGTTGTTAAACTGGAGGAATCCCACCCCTGTTTCCACCACTTCACAAGGAAAATGTAGAGCTGTAGGGTAGTCCTCCTGCAAATGTTGAAGGGGAAGGGAAGAGACGATGGAAGCCTTCATTTATGGCTGGTAGCTGATGAAGACTGAAAGCAAGAGCCTTCTGGGGTGCAGCATCTGCACGCACCACGGCACAACCACAACCAAGGAATCTTCCCTCTCCTCCTTAAATCCCTGATGGGGGCCTTCATCTCATTCCCAATTTATGATGAGATAGGTTGACATTGAGCTGTTCTCTGATCTTGAACTGAATTCCTTCCTTCCCTCCCTTTACCTTTTCTTTTTCTCTCTTGCCTTCTCATCCCTCCCCTTCTTTCCTCTCTCTCTCTCTCTCCCTACCCTTTTCTTTTTCTCTCTTGCCTGCCCCTCCCTCTCTCTTTCTCCTTCCTTCCTTCCTTCTCTTTATCCCTTTCCTCCCTCCCCTTATCTTTTCTCTTTTTCTTTCTTACCTGTCCCTCCCTCTCTCTTTCTCTCACCCTCCCTCTCTCTCCTTATCTTTTTTCTTTTTCTTTCTTGGCTTCTCATCCCTCCCCCTCCTTCTTCTCTCTCTCTCTCTCTCTCTCTTTCTCCCTACCCTTTTCTTTTTCTTTCTTGCCTTCCCCTCCCTCTCTCCTTCCTAGAGAAAAAAAGGGGACTCAGCCAGCCCTCCTTACCAGTCTGGAGTTGTAGAGGGGTGACTTTATGGGGGAGGGCATCGGACAGCTGATACGTTTTTCCTTCTGCCTTCGGTTGCAGAACCAAACGCGAACCACTTCTTTTTCCATGGCCAACTGTTCTGCAATCAGGGCTATCTCTTCCGAGCTGGGCTTGGGGTTCTGCTGAGAGAAAGTCAACAGTAAGAATTGACGGAAGGATGGAGAGGAGCAATGTTCCTCCTTCTGCAAGCTTTGGTGCAGGGCTGGGCTGCTGGGGGTTTGCAAGGGTTCAAGAGAGCCCCTAGCTAAGACTCTGTGCAGGTCGGAGAACCCCCAAATCCCACTCCTGGCTGGCTGGCCCCACCCACCCCACCTTGCCCCTCCCAGGAGTCCCCACGAGACCCATTTTGGACTCAGGTGAGTACAGGGCCCACATGCTTGGAGACGGGGAAAAATAGGCCTCCCAGAAGTTCAGGAAGGCCGGAAATGGGCCTATTTCTAGCTTCCAAAGAGCCTCCGGAGCCTGGGGAAGCTGTTTTTGCCCTCCTGGAGGCTCGAGGAAAGCCTCCGGAGCCCAGGAAGGGCAAAAACATCCCACCACCACTGTGGTGCAGGAGGCCGACTAGGCCACGCCCACCATGGCCACACCCATCCAGCAACCAGGCAGAGAACCCTTTGCTAAAATTTTGGAAGTCCACCCCTGTTTTGGTGCTAAGGAGATGAAGAAAAGAAGGAGTTGAGTCCTATTTCCAGGACCCCCTTGCCTGTCTACTTTCCAGGAACCGCTTTCCATTGAGCCAAAAGGAAAAAGGAAAGCGGGAGAATTGAATCTTCTACATCTCCAAGCTTCTTCTCTGGCAACTCACTTGTTCTTCAGGCTGGAAATAGTCCTGAATTAGTTGAAAAGAAGCCAGATCTCTCCCCACTGGCCCATTTCCTACATCCTGGCTTATCTTTTGTCTATGGTATCTTTCCACTTATCCTTGCTGGAAAACATGTGGCCAATAATGATCAATTTTCATTTAGCTTCGAGCATCCCTGCCAGGACACCTGCCTATTTCCTACACGGAGAAGATAGCCATGCTTACGTCCTGGAACCGTTTCTCCAGCGTGGAGCGAATGTTGGTCTCGATGCTGGTTCGTTTTTTCCTCTTGCGCCCGAACATCTCACTTACGGAGGGGTAGGAACTCGGGCTGCTGACAGATGAGTCCAGGGGGGAGGATTCTATGGGGAGAAGAGGCAAGCCAATTTTTGTGCATATTTTTTGCAATTCACTCGATATAATTTTTATTTATTTACTTGTTGGATTTGTATTTCCGTCTATTCGCAATTTGAATGGAAAGAGTCCCTTCGTTCCATCGGAATGTGACAAAAGGCAGATCTGAGTCTGTCACTGTGTATTTTTCTGGACCGTTAAACAAGACATTTCAGCAAGAGTCTTAAAGATTACAAAAAAGGGCATATTCTATGATTTTCTGGTTGGAAATCACCACATTCCTTTATTCCATCTGTATTTTGGGACATAAGAGTATATTTTTTAACACAATTTTCTGACCCCTAGTGGCTCATTATGTTCATCACAATCACACAATCCAGTTTGGCTTAAAAAAACTACAAACCTTTCATGTCCACCAAAAGACTTTGAGAATGTTTAAATGCCTTGAATGAGCAAATGTTCTTTAGGACGTTCTGTGAGGCATTGAAAATGTGCTTCCCTCCTCCCCCCCCCCAAAAAAATTGAAAATGTCCAATAAACAAAGAGTTAGAAATGGAAGAAGGCAGAACGTTATTTTCTTTTAAAGACCTTGTTATCCCTTGCTTTGGGGTGGAGTTGGCGGCAACTGAATGGAGCTGAGCATTTGTTGGCCGGATATCGTTTCTAATACCCATGTGGAGCTCACATCAAATATATATTCTCTTTGTGCCCAGATAGAGAAATATCTGCCACTACCTAGGATTGAACTCTAGGCCATATTTGCTGTGAGTTCCACTTAGATGTCAGGAAGGGCATCCGGCCAGTAAACACTGCTCTGAAGAAGGCAGAACATTAATGAACCCCTTAAATATAATCGTACCTGCATCACTCAGCCACTTCTCCAGGAGTGGTTTTAGCTTACACATGTTCTTGAAACTCAGGTTGAGAGCTTCAAAACGAGAAATAGTAGTCTGGCTGAAGTCATTTCCATAGAGTTTTCCCATAGCCAGACCCACATCACCCTATGGAGAGGAGAAGATGTCAGAAATCTGGAAGAGTGAGACCATGGATTTATTGGCTGAATATTGCCTAGGGTTCTTCTCTGGGCTTATTCTGTCCCTTCTGCAGGAGAATCATCCAATCCAGGGCCATCTTATTTTTGAGTACATTAAATATTAATCATACTGGAGCACATAATCGCAATAGAATGATGTAGTAGGGTTAACTATGCCTGCTAATTATACTCACTATTATCATACTGTAAAGCCACAATTATCTTTCCAAGGAGCATGTGGGTACAAATTAGGAAAACAACTAAATAAGTGAAAAATTAATTAGAATCAACAAATTATATTTTTGTTGTAAAAAAAAAAAGTTCTTCGTTGATTAATCCACAGGTCATTTTCCAAGAAATGAAGGAAGGAAGAAGGAAAGAAAGGGAGGGAGTAAGTAAGGAAGGAAAAGATAGGAGAGAGAGAAAAGGGAGGAAGAGGTAAGGAAGAAAAAGAATGGAGAGAAGGAAGGAAGAAGGCAGTAAGGGAAGGACGACGGGAAGGAAGGAAATGTCAGGACTCAATTCAAGCAGAGTAAAAGGCTTGAACCAGTGGCATCGACAGAGAAGGTCCAAAAAGTCAAGATAAGTGGGTGTGCCTCTTTCACTGAAACTTTGGCCCTCTTTTCCATGTCCTGCATTTGTGTGTTTTACTGGTATTTAGAGTAAAGTAGAGTAGAGTAGAGTAGAGTAGAGTAGAGTAGAGTAGAGTAGAGTAGAGTAGAGTAGAGTAGAGTAGGAGAGAAGAGAAGAGAAGAGAAGAGAAGAGAAGAGAATAACAGTTTATATTTGATTGTTCTTCTTAGAACAGAACTGAAAGTTTGCCCTCTGATGCCAATGCACTACTCTAGTTGGGAATAGAAAGTTTTCCCCCCCCTGTAGTTGAAGGTCCATGAATTGTCCAGCTGGCCTGAGACACCTCTCACCTGCGTAAACCCCAGTTTGATGCGCCTCTGCTTAAAAGTCTTGGCAAATTTTTCCAGCTCTTCCAAATCATTGGCTTCATCTGTTGCCATGGAGGACGGCAAGTGTTTGGCCACTTGTAAGTGCTGTGGGGCCTCCAGGTGAGGCTCCAATGATGACCCTGGGTGTCCAGGACGTCCCACTGCCTGTTCAAATGCAAGCCGTTGTGGAATTGTCATTACATTGCAGCCCCATCTCATTTATTTCCAATCCTTGACAACCTGTTCCAGAACTCCCAACCACATGGAAGAGCACTCCATCATGGGTTCTAGAGCAGCAGGCCAAACCACAGAGACATTAAACTTCTGATGCTCCCACAAACCAGCTACTACTTTTCAGTCTCTCTAGTTCCTAAATGGTGCCATCATGGATGATTAGCAAGGTTGGATCTCATTAGGATTAGGGGATATTCATGGAGATTCTCCATCATCCAGGTCCTGGTTGTCCCAAAGGCACCTGGATTTTGGGTTTTTATTTTACTTGAAAGCATTTTGCTTCTCATCCAAGAAGAACTGAAGAAGCTTCTTGGTTGAGAAGCAAAATATTTGCAAAGAAAAAAACCCAAGAAAGTCCAGTAGTCTTTTGGAAAAAGCACCTTTGGGATAGAATTAGGAGGGTGTCGATCAGGAAACTGCAGGATAAGTAGGATAAACTGAACAGCTGAAAAACATCCCAGAAAGACAGGAATGGCATTCTACGGATTCAGACTGGTTCTATAGAATCGGTTGTTATGATTCTGCGCAGTTCGGAGAACCAGCAGGGAGGGTTCTCTGAACTGGCCCCGCCCCCTCCACCTGCCCCTCCCCTCCCTGCTCATTCAGTCCTTAGTGCGCATGTGCAACAATGCACACATGCCAAACACCGCTGACTATATTCTCCTCTGCCCAGTCACTCCTTAATGTATTTCTTTTTTTCCTTCCGATGATCAGCTGTTCCAATGATCAGCTGTTCTGGGATCCCCCTCACTGTCTTATTACTTTGTCCAGGAGGCTTCCCTTTGGCCCAAGAGGCAAAAAGGGACATGTGTGGGTGGGTGGGTGTGCTGCGCCCCCCTCCCCCGTGCTCCATTTTTTGCCTTCCTAGGCCTCAGGGAAGCCTCCTGGGAGCAAAAGTGCTATCCCAAGACTTCCCTGAGGCTCAGGAGGCCAAAAAAAGAGAGCACGGGGGTGGGGAGTGCTACAAAAAAAAAAAAGAAGAAGCCATGCCCACCCAATCACATGACCACTCCCACCTCACTACTCCCACCTAGCCATGCCCACAGAACCGGTAGTAAAAATATTTGCATCCCTGCACCCCTGCAGAAAGAGTAAACCCATTTAAATAATATTGCCAAGGTAACTCTTTGAATGGATCTGTACAGTCACCAGGCATCCAACCCAAGTTAGAAAAGACTTTTCTTTGAGTTCCATGATCTTAATCCTCCAGGCATTTTAATAAGCTCTGTGGAATTTCAGAAGCATAGACAGACACTGAGACAGACAGATGGACACAGAGAGGGAGACAGAGACAATGCATTTAAATTGTGAGCAGGGAAGTGGTTGTGTCAATCCTAGCATGGCAACAGGATTATGAAGCCACAAGGTGAAAGATTGCATCATGGGCAATTCTTCTAGGATTGGGGATACACTTATAGAATTTTAAAAATTTGAAATCCCAAGGACAAATTTGGACCTCTTCAAAATATGGGCTGGAACTGCAGATCGAATTTAGTTTAAAATAACTCAGGATAACAAGGTTGGAAGGATTTGGGTTTGGCTAGTCTAGAGAAAAGAAGGACTAGAGCAGAGGTCTCCAAATTTGACAACTTTAAGACTTGTGGACTTCAACTCCCAGGGTTTCTCAGCCAGCTATGCTGGCTGAGGAATTCTCAGAGTCGAAGTTCACAAGTCTTCAAGTTGCCAGGTTTGGGGACCCCCAGGACTAGAGGGTGATATGACAGTAGTATTCCAGGGATAGGGTCTCCTGCTTGAGCAGGGAGTTGGACTAGAAGACCTCCAAGGTCCCTTCCAGCTTTATTCTGAATTTCGAATTTAGGAAGGGACATTGGAAATCGATCTATATTGACTGCTTCCTAGTATGATTTGATTGCTTATTGTACCCTATGACTATTACTAAGGGTTGATGATTCTGGAC
This sequence comes from Laticauda laticaudata, assembly GCA_004320025.1. NCBI lineage: Eukaryota > Metazoa > Chordata > Lepidosauria > Squamata > Elapidae > Laticauda > Laticauda laticaudata. The sequence goes on from BHFT01000436.1 coordinate 132,087, forward strand.
TCTTGACGAATGTATCTTTTCTTTTATGTACACTGAGAGCATTTGCACCAAGACAAATTCCTTGTGTGTCCAATCACTCTTGGCCAAGAAAGAATTCTTCTTCTTCTTCTTCTTCTTCTTCTTCTTCTTCTTCTTCTTCTTCTTCTTCTTCTTCTTCTTCTTCTTCTTCTTCTTCTTCTTCTTCTTCCTCTTCCTCTTCCTCTTCTTCTCCTCCTCCTCCTCCTCCTTGCTCCTCCTCCTCCTCCTCTTCTAATTCAACCCCTTGCTCAAGCAGGAGACCCTATTCCACTCTCTTCTTCACCCCCCCCCCAGTGATGGAGGCACCCACAAGTTCTGGAGACAAGCCATTCCACCAGTTAATTGTTCTTGCTGTCAGGAAATTACTCCTTAGTTCTAGGTTGGTTCTCAGTTTAACAGAGTTTCAGCAAACGACAAACCTTGTAATGACAATAGGAGCAAGTCAGTGGATGGGACTTACCTGAGATGCTAAGCTGTGTCCATGCTGTGGGAGTAGAAGTCCACTTTGCTGCTGAGGGAAGGAGAGAAGGTTCGATTGGAGAGCTGAAAGCGATGGAGAAAAATTCCGTCAGATGCTTTGGTTCCACCAAGCCCAACCCACTGAGGACATAAGTCAAGGACTACTTGTATAGCATCTACCCACCCCACATGTTGCATCAGAACCCCTCCTAGAGAGGTTGGGGCAAGTTAAGTCAAATGCCACAATCCCTGTCTCACAGGCGTGTGGCTGGGACAATAAGACAATTTGCTGGAGGCGACTCGATGATGAAGATGAAGCAACAGCTCCTGAAGTCATGTGTGCTTTGAATTGCCTGCCACCAAACAGACAAATTGGCTGGTGTCTTCCTTCTCCTCTGTTAACGTCAGGAATTGTTGTGTGAAGTGAAAACAGGTTGGTGCATTTATTAAAAAAAAAAAAAAAANTTAAAAAAAAAAAAAAAAAAGGCAGCACAGCAGAATCTTCAGCTACGGCCTGAACTCTACTGGTTGCACAACATGTGTGGTAAGTCGAGATGGCTCACATTTCAGCTGCGTTTCGGCTGGCACCATCACTTGTACTTTTTCACCCATCTCATCTCCTTCAGCGTAAGAGAGTTGGAAAGAACCTTGGAGGTCTTCTAGTCCAGGGGTCACCAATGTTTTGGACCTCGGGGACCACCAAACCATCATTTTAAATCCAGTGGACCAGAGACCCTGAGAAAATCTTCAGAAAAGTCTGCAGGAAAATTCCCCACCTCGTTTTCCTACCGATCGATCGTTCTTTATTTGGGATTGCAGGATACTGTCTCCAGCTCTGTTCTCAGGGGGAGAGAGAGAGAGAGAGAGACAGAGAGATTGACTTTTGGCTTCATGCAAGGAAAGCAGCAGAAGCTGCATAAGTTTTTCTTTCTCTCCCCCAAACTCCACCAGAATGGATGCAGCCTCTTGGAGCAGGATGACTTGCAGGGTCCAAAGACTCATTTCTGGCAGAGTTTGGGGGAGAGAAAGAAAGACCTTTGTTGCTTTCCTTGAATGCAGCCAAAAGCAGAAGAAGAAAGAAGTGAAAAGAAGCAGCCCAGTGGCCAGGCAAGGCACATGGGTTGAGTGGGGCAAGTTCCTCCTCCTTCCCTTCACTACCCCGTGTTGTTCGCAATGCAAGCGACGCAAGCCTTGTATTCCTGTGGGCCACGTGGGCGATGCAGCCTTGTGTTCCTGCACAGCCTGGATTAATTGCCTGGGGTGTGTGTGACATTTCTCTATGGACCACCAAAATTTTCTCATGGACTATCAGTGGTCCCTGGTCCACCAGTTGGTGACCACTGTTCTAGTCCAACCCCCTGCTCAAGCAAGAGACCCTATATCATTTCAGACAAATGTTTGTCCAATCTCTTAAGAGATTGGACAATCTCTTACTTAAGAACTTCCAGTGTTGGAGCATTTACAACTTCTGGAGGCAAGTTGTTCCACTGATTAATTGTTCTCACTGTTAGGAAATTTCTCCTTAATTCTGGGTTGCTTCTCTCCCTGATTAGGCTGAGACATTTTCTCAAATTACGTTTCTGCCCTGGACTCAGTTTCTTTTATCCAACAGTTATCTTTCTAGCAATTCTTCCCCCTGTTTCTCAAAGCTATTCCTTCTACACATTGGAGAGGTGAAAACCGAGCTAAGTGGCATGCAACACACCAGGGTGTGGAAAGCATATAACAGAATAACAGAGTTTGAAGGGACGTTGAAGGTCTTCTAGACCAACCCCCTGCTTAGGCACTTTTGACAAATGGTTATCTAATCTCTTCTTAAAAACTTCCAGGGTTGGAGCATTTACAACTTCTGGAGTCAAGTTGTTCCACTGATTAATTGTTTCCACTGTCAAGAAATGTCTCTTCATTTCTAGGTTGATTAGTTTCCATCCATGTCCTGCCTTCAGGTGCTTTGGAGAATAGCTTGATTCTCTCTTCTCTGGGGCAGCCCCTGAGATATTAATTGTTCTAACTCTCAGGAAATTTCTCGTTAGGTCTAGGTTGGTTCTGTCCTTCATTCTGCTCATGCCTGTCACTGAAAACTGAGTCACCACAAATTAACTTTGCATTGCTGCTCCTGGCCTGCGCAATCCTGATCTTGCACCTCCTTCAGCAAAACCCTCACTTTGCTCCTGATGTCATGTCTCCAGAGGAAAGGAAACAAAAGTAGAACTGTTGAAACCACCACAGGGCAGGAACTGGTTTGAGTTTCATGTGCCTGGAAACTTGCAAATCAGGGGCACACTTGTAAGCACAATTAGACTCACAAGCCCTGCTGTGGCTCTGGAAAGACTTGGTAACTGCTCCACACCATTGTTTAATCACTTTACAACATTTGAGACAGATAGGATCTAAATGAGCCAGACATAAGAAAAAAATTAGCCCCATGGCTTTGCTTCCGAGCTGTAGGGTGACTTGTTTCGGCCTATCTAGGTCTCTTCCTGTGGGGTGGGAAGGGTTTGGGCAGGAAAAGATGAGTGGCGATATCATCCATTCCCCAAAGAAGATTGACAGGTGGCTCCTGGAACTGTGGCTCCGTGGCTCCAGGCATCACAGCAGACTTCTGAACTTTGACTCTGAAACCATTTGTTTTTTCAAGTCATCAGAGATACCAGGAAGCAGAAGAAACAACCATGCTGAGCTGGTCACTCCAGGGTAGGAGAAATTAGTTCTTTGGTGGATCACCCAAATTCTTGGTCTTAGTGGGCTCGGTTGCTGGTAATCTTGGATTCTGAAATGCCAGATCTTTTCCTAGTAAGACCATGTTCATCCCTAACCTGATAGTGAATGAGCAAATACAGCTGTTGTGTTATCAAAAATCTGGTTGGATAAAGGGGCAATGTTGTCCTCATGGAAATAAGATCTCCTGAACTTGAGGTCCTTCGGTAGTCTTGAGATTAAGGCTGGGTAGAAGGTGTCTATCTGGGACCAGGGACTCTGCTGCTGAGGCAAGAATTACAAGTTTGTTGAGGGAATTTTTCAAAGGTGGGTGTTCTCCAAGCTGGAGAACATCTGGTGTAGCTGTCTTGCTATCCAGGAGAGTCTCTGAGAGGTTTGAGCAAGAAGCTGCTAGCAATCATCACTGGAGCAACTCTACTTTCTCCTCTATGTTGCCGGGAAGCTCCCGGAAGGATCAAAAAGCTTTAGTTAAGCATCTCCCGAACAAGGTTGATTAGCTGTAGCCTGGAGGAAACCTTGGACACTTGGACCACTGAAAAGGGCGAAGGAGCTCAAAGAAGTAATTCTTGACTTGAAGGACTGGTGGTATATCTCAGGACTAGGGAACAGCATCTACACCAGGGTTTCTGAAACTAGGCGACTCCAAGATGCATGGACTTCAACTCTCAGACTTTAAGAAGTCCACACATTTTAAAGTGGCCAAGTCTGAAAAACACCTTATAGACATCAGACACAGACATTATAGACACCCAACCAACATCTAGAGATGTTCACCTTACCTTGTTGTCCTGCTGGGCCTTGAGAAAGCAAGAATAGTGGGACAGACTGCATAGGCCCTGGGACTTGCACGAGTTGCTGCAAAGTATGAAGAGAATTCACATTCTGAAAGAGAAGAAGACAAGACAACTAGGACACCTTTCCACAGCTAACCCATCACTGGGCAACTGTCCCTCTTCTGCTTTCTGCTTTCTTCTCTTCCTCTTTCCCAAATAACAACTGGCAGCTGACAGAGCTGGCAGCAGAGTTGGACACTAGTGAGGAGGCCGAGGAGGAACCCAGGCCATTCCTGGAGGCTGAGGAAGGCTCAGACGAGGGCTCTGCATCAGAGGCAGAGATGGGGCCAGGACAGGATGGCAGTCATCAGCTGCCTTCGGACAGCAGTGAGGTGGAGGAGCAGCTGGAGCCGGTTCCCAGCCTGCACATGCACAGAGCTGCCAAAAGAAAGGCACAATTAAGAACTTAGGTGGACGATGAATGTCTCCTCCCCTTTGGCTTCTCTTTTAATCCTGATGGGAGGGGCCATTCATTGCCCACCTGTGGCCTTACCCCCACATTGACCCTGAGTTCTTAATTGTGCCTTCCTTTTGGCGGTTCTGCGCATGTGCAGGCTGGGAACCGGTTTCAGAAGCTCCTCTGCCTCACTGTTGTCTGAGCCCGAAGGCAGCTAGCTGATGCCAGCCTGCCCGGCCCCACCTCTGCCTCTGATGCAGAGCCCTCATCCGAGCCTTCCTCAGCCTCCAGGACTGGCCTGGGTTCTTCCCCAGCCTCCTCATTACTGTCTGAATCTGCTGCTGGCTCTGCAGCCACTGGCTGTCCACAACAAATGCGTGGCCATGGCCAACTTGCTTTTAGCTTGAGGATCAACACTGGAAGACCAGGCCATACATCCCTCATTGAACCAAACCATTGTTTGTTTAACCAAGGTCTTTTTTAACAGATAACAGATAATCAGAGTTGGAAGGGACCTTGTAGGTCATCTAGTCCAACCCCCCCGGGAGATCCTACACCATTTCTGACAGATGGCAGTCCAATATCTTCTTGAAAGTCTCCAGTGATGATGGTCCCACAACTTCCAAGGGCAATTTCTGTTCCATAGGTTGATTTTTCTCACTGTCAGAAAGTTTCTCTTTATTTCCAGATTGAATCTCTCCTTGGTCAGTTTCCATCCATTCTTCCTTGTCTGGCCTTCAGGGGCTTTGAAGAATAGCTTGACCCCTTCCTCCTCCTCTCTGGGGCAGCCCCTCAAATATTGGAAGATGCTCTCCTGTCTCCCCTGGTCCTTCTCTTCACTAGACTAGCCATGCCCAGTTCCTGCAATTGTTCTTCATATGTTTTAGCCTCCAGTCCCCTCATCATCCTGGTTGCTCTTCTCTGTACTTTTTCCAGAGTCTCCACATCTTTTTGCAGGATAACCCCTTCCTCTTAATCCCTGACCGGGTTCACACAATACCCGAAAGCCAAAAAAGCGAGGCTCTTTGCCTGAATGTCTGGGCTTCTGTATTGATGTGGCTTTCTCAAAAAGGTGTGGCCCCAAACTCTGATTCTGAATGTGACACAAGGAGTGGAAAATATTAAGGCATTATGAAGCATGACTGGAGAGTAATCATCTTTACTTGGTTTAATTTTAATTAAATTTAAATATAAATGAAAGGCAGACTAAATTTAGTTCTCTGGTCCCGCCCTGTTTGGGGGAGAGTGTCCTTTTTCCACTCAAAGGCTGAATTAGATCTTGGACCCAGGAAAGGTTGCCCATCACTCAAAAGTTAGGACACATTACAGTTTCTTTCACGTTGTAGAGGCAGTCCTCGAGTTACAACAACAATTGAGCCCAAAAGTTATGTTGCTATGCGAGATGGTTATTATGGGAACTTTGCCCTGTTTTACAACCCGTCTTGCCACAAAATCACTTCAGATGTGAACTAAATTACATGGTTGTTAGTAAAATATGGCTTCCCCATTGACTCTGCTCATCAGAAGGTCACAAAGGGGGAATCACGTAACCCAGGGACCTAGCAACCATCATAAATATGAATCAGTTGCCAAGCTGGTCCGAATCTTGATCATGTGACCATAGGAATGCTGCAATGGCCATAAATATGAGTGAGTTGGCCAGTATCTGAATTTTGATCACCTGCCCACGGGGTTGGTATGACAGTCATAAGTGTGAAAAAACAGTCATAAGTCACTTTTTCCAGTGCCATTGCAACTTTGTATGGGCACTAAATGAACTCCTTGTAAATCGAGGACTATCTGTACAATCTGCTATCCAGCTGTACTATTTTATTTATATTTATTTATTTTATTTTGTCAAGCAATTATTAGATAACAGGTATAAGTATAAACATGGTTCTGAATACATGAAATGGATACGAATAAGGAAAGAAAGAAACAATAGGACAGAGACGGTAGGCATGTTGGTGCGCTATGTACGCCCTTTACAGACCTCTTAGGAAAGGGGTGAGGTCAATAGTCTAAGGTTAAAATTTTGGGGGTTTGGGGAGAAAACCACACAGTCAGGAAGAGTATTCCAGACATTGACCACTCTATGGCTGAAGTCGTATTTCCTACAATCAAGTTTGGTGCAGTTTACCTTGAGTTTGTATCTATTGTGTGCTCTTGTGTTGCTATGGTTGAAGCTGAAGTATTCATTGATGGGTAGGACATTGCAATGTATGATTTTATGTACTATACATAGATAGGACCAAAGGTGGCATAGTTCTAGGTTGTCCAGGTCTAAAATTTCAAGTCTGGTGGCATAAGGTATTCTGAAATGAGGAGAGGAGTGGAGAACTCTTCTTGTGAAATATTATTCACAGGGCTCAATGGTTGTCCAAGAAGATTGGGCAACCATTTGTCCAAGAAGGTCTAAAGATTCCTGCCTTGGGCAAAGGGTTGGGTTAGTTGACCTCCAAGGTCCCTCCCAGTCCTATGATTCTAAGATTGTGGAGGAGAAAGAGCTTTTCAAACTTGCATCTGGAACCTGACTTACATAAATGTCCATGCCATAAATATCTGTGGCTAGATTTATGGTTAGATTCTCAATCATCCAGGCTTTTTCAAAAGGCAACTGGACTTTCTTTGTTTTTCCTTGAAGACATTTCGCTTCTCATCCAAGAAGCTTCTTCAGTTCAATTGAAAAAGCACCTTTAGGACAATCCTTCTTAAGCAACAAATAATCCTCCAGAAAAGATCCCATCACTAGACTTTCTTCTATTTATGTAACCAGAATGTCCTTCCTTCCATCCATGTTAAGATGGCTTAACCGATTTCATTCAAATGTGGATCAGAGTCAAACTATCTTCGACTAAAGTGCTCCAAGGGCCTTCAGAACAGACCTCCTAGGAAACCCCTGTTCTTGAACTTGTCCTCTGTGCTTGAATGTGTGAAGAGTGCTATTTCTTACCCCAGGAATTTGTCCTCCAGGCATCATGGAAGATCCTTGGGTTAGATGGCCTATTCTGGAGGAGAGGGATGTTTGCAAGGACTCACTGAGGTCTTCTGTTTTAATCTGAAAGGGACAACAAAAGAAACCCTGAAGAAAAGAAATCAACATCGAACATATCACGTACATATCAAACAAGATCACGTGAAGTGCTAATATCACTTTATAATGCCTTGGTAAGGCCTCATTTGGAATTTTGCATCCAGTTTTGGTCACCACGATGTGAAAGAGATGTTGAGACTCTAGAAAGAGTGCAGAGAAGAGCAACAAAAATGATTGGAGGCTAAAACATGAAGAATGGTTGCTGGAATTAGGTAGAATATGTCTTGTTTGATGAAAAGAAGGACTAGGGGAGACATGATAACAGTCTTCCAATATCTCAGGGGCCACCCCAAAGAAGAGGGAGTCAAGCTATTCTCCAAAGTACCAGAAGGCAGGAAAAAGAAGCAATGGATGGAAATTAATCAAGGAGAGAAGCAACTTAAAACTAAGGATAAATTTCCTGAAAATGAGAACAGTTAAACTTGCCTCCAGAAGTTGTGAATGCTCCAACATTGGAAGTTTTTAAAAAGAGGTTGGATAACCCTTTGTCTGACGTGGTGTAGGGTTTCCTGCCTAGGCAGGGGGTTAGACTAGAGGACCTCCAAGGTCCCTTCCAACTTTGTTATTCTACTCTATTCATTATCTGAAAAGCACCAGATTGGAGAATATTATGTGATGGCATCAACTGAATTGCTGCAGGATTGCAGTCTACTCAAAGTGATTGGATTGCTCTTTGATTTATGTTGGGACAATTTATAAAGCAGGAAAAAAAACCCTCTAGGGAAGAGAGTTTTAATGCCTACATTTTCATGGAGATCTCATTTCTCTCCACCCCCACCCAGATTGATTTCTAAGGAAATATTGAATGTTCACTCAAGAGGTTTCCAGCCAACTCTTTTCATAGAACCACTCTTATGAGATGCTTCAGATACCATTAATTTGTGTCTTTAAAAAAAAAAAAAAAGCAATTCCAATATTTTGCTTCTTAAACTAACCTTAGTTGGAAGGCTGCTTGCAATCCTGACTCTGAAGTAATATCCTGTCCGTCAGGATGTCCTCCCACCAATAGTCATAACATTTGAGTAATGACATCCAGATGCACAAAATATCATCATAGCTTGTGCCAGACAGGTCTATAAAAACCACTTAGTATAATCTCTTTGGAAACAAAGTCAAATGTTTCTCTAATGATGAATGCATTGATAAACAGAGAACAGAAAAGACAACAGTTGTCCAAAGCATTTGAGATGTTTTCACAAGTTGTGGGTGCTCCAGCACTGGAGGATTTTAAGAAGAGATTGGGCAACCATTTGTCTGAAATGGTATAGGGTTTCTTGTTTGAGTAGGGCATTGGACTAAATCCCTTCCAACTCTATTATTCTGTTATTTTGAGTTGAGTTGGGTTCACATTTATGAGCCAAACACAAAACAACCTTCTCCCTATGTTCCCAAAACATGTGTTATGGAATATTTGCACACAGAAACCAGCCCCTAGGCATCCAGCTGGTTTGTCCTTGATATTGGATAACTATGACTAATAGTCATTGAACAATAAATGAAGAATTGGGTCAAATTGAACCAGAAACTGTTTATGTACAAGAAGAAGATTGGTGTAGCTTTTCAAACTGTCTTCTTTTGTGTAGGTTTCTCCAACCATTCTCCTTATGTCCTACATGTTTTTCTTGGAAGAATCCATGCAGTAAAATTTTTGCTCCTTCCAGATTCCTCTGGAGAAGGAAAAGAACAACTAAAATGACTAGAACTTGACTCTGTCCCATAGGGGAGCAAGATGTCTCCATTTAGTACTGTTGAAGAGAAGGTACTTCAACCCTCTTTGACCTACTCTAGCCTGGTTGAAGATGAATGACACAAAAAAGGACAGAAGTTAGTCTCCAGCAGCAAAACCCAGCTAAGATGTTTGTGGAGCATTAAAGAATGCAAAAGAACAAAGCAATTTTTAAATTGGTGAGCCTTTAAGATGTCATCAAGTTAGTTTCTCTGTTTGTTTGGCTCGCAGCATTTCCCCTTGTCATTCTACCTAAGCATATGGTGCTCAAGGCAACCAGCGTTGAAACCAAAAAGAGAACAAACAAGTTGAAAGCTCAATTAAACAATCATCCACTTAAAACTTAAAACAATAATTATACAATAAAACCATCATCAAAACCACCTAAAAGGATAAATGGCAAGGATTGCACCTTGATATCCTCCCTGAAGATCTGGTCCAATGAAACAATTGTTGATAAGAGTTTACAATTAATTCTAAATAAAAGTGCTGTTACTTTGCTGGTGCATACTTATTGTGGCCAAATAAATGTTTGAAATACATATATATATATATATATATAATTATATATATAATATATATATATATATATATATATATGTTTTCTGAGGTTTTCGCGAGTATTTGTATGTGGATCTTTGGTTTATCGGGTTTTCTCCCGCGTAGAATTGAAGTATCTAGATACTTCCAATTCTACGCGGGAGAAAACCCGAATAACCAAAGACCCACATATATATATATATATATATATATATATATATATATATATATATATATATATATATATATATATATATATGCTCTATACCTGTGCTTCGCTACCAAAACTATGTGATCGGGCTGAGTTTTTGGGGAGGAAAATATGAAAAAAAATGTGCCTTTGCCTACCAGCATCCATTGGCATCATCTGGCTAGCGTCCTGTCAGTGTGTGAGAGAGTTGGGGACTGTTTGGAAACTGAAACAGTATTTGCTGTGTGAGCAAAAGGAGACAACAAGGATGCTGGGCATGGCTTTGCTCAACTATTCTGTACTAAAGATGCTTGGTGCTGTGAAACTGAAACTCCTCTAAGCGCAATTATTAAATCAAATCTTTGGCTCTTCTGTACTGATTAATGAACCCGCTTTGTCTGAAAAGAACACAATCATTTTGTGTGATTAAACGACTTCATGATCAGATACTTCTGCTCCCAAGCTCTTTTGACTTGCCTGTCATTAATCTAGGATAATTTTCTTCAGTTGGTCAGAGTCAGCAAAACTCAGCAAGTTTATCCATCATTGCAAAACGGTAAAACATGAAACATGCATTCCCTCCTCCTTTTCAGCAAACTGCAAAGTCATCCTTCCTAGAGGTGTTCATTCATTATATTCAGCTTTATTTCAAGTCCTGTATGAATGTATTTATTTGTAACCATCAGGAAGATCTTTTATTCACCAAGAATATGAGGGAAGGTCATTTATTCACCTAAAATGACTGAAGTCTACTATTGCTCCAAATTGGCTTTCACTGGGTGTATTTTGGGGGGATAAATGCATTTTTTTTGTTATTATGCAATGAATATTTAATCTGGATCAGCCATTTGGGAGAAGGTGCACATATCTGATTAATATGCATGCTTTCCAATGGCTTCCTTGAAAGCTAACACACCTTTGGAAACAAAGGACAAGTTTGCCTTTATCCAACCAACTTTTGCAAAGTTATACAACTGTCAGAGGAAAAAAAAAGAAAAGGGCTTATAATTCAAATCAGAGGCTGACACTGAATAAAACACCAAATAAAACAATATTATTTACTGGAGTTCAAATCCATCCAGTGATACATGTTCTTGGGATGGATGATGCAAGACAAAAAATTGTTTGCTCTAATTCCAGGGCAGGCTTGCCTCCTGCCACCTGGTTTCATCTCTCTGAAAAAGCATGCTGTAGGCCTTGAAATCTGGCGCTCCAAGAAAGTAAAAAACTGCAGAAAAAACTGAGAAAAAGCATCTCCCAAGCCATTAGTACAGTACACCCCAAGACCAGCAGAGGGAGAGAAAAGTTTTAATCGACCATTGGCAAAAAAAAAAAAAA
>BHFT01000436.1:143414-268414 GCA_004320025.1 Laticauda laticaudata
AAATTGTACCAACACTGTGGAGTGTTCGACAGCTAAAAAAAAAAAAATACCCTGTAAAACATGGAGAAAGAGGAGAAAGAAGAGAAAGAAATAGAAAGAGGAAAAGAAATAGAAAGAGGAGAAAGAAACAAAAAAAAGAGAAAGAGGAGACAAAAAAAGAAAAAGTGAAGAAAGAAAAAGAGAAAGAGGAGGAAGGAAGGAAGAAAGAAAGAAAGAAAGAGAAAGAAGAGAAAGAGGAAAGAGGGAGCTCCATCACTGGAGCTTTTCAAGAAAAGATTGGACAGCCATTTGTTTGAAATGGAATAGGATTTCCTGCTTGTGCAGGGGGTAGGACTAGAAGACCTCCAAGGTCCCTTCTAATTCTGTTATTCTGTTACTCTGACTACTTGTATAGAGTTGCAGCATATTGATCTCTCAATCAGGGCATGAAGGCACATTAAAATACCTCCGAGGCAAGATTGTTAGAAGGAAAATGAGCACTCATCTCCCTTGCAACTGATTTTGCTGCCCCAGTGCAACTATCATTCTGGCATTTTCCTAACATTATGAGATTTTTTGTTACCCATTAATGTAGCCGGGTATTTGAGAAGAGGAGGAGGTGGAGGAAGAGAAAGAGTAGAAGGAGGAAGAGAAGGAGGTGGTGGTGGAGGAGGAAGAGGTAGAGGAAGAGAAGGAGTAGTAGTAGGTGGCGGTGGAGGAGGTGGAGGAAGAGAAGGAGTAGTAGTAGGTGGTGGTGGAGGAGGAGGAGGTGGAGGAAGAAAAGGAGCAGAAGGTGGAAGAGAAGGAGTAGAAGGAGGAAGAGAAGGAATAGTAGTAGGTGGTGGTGGTGGAGGAGGAGGAGGTGGAGGAAGAGAAGGAACAGAAGGTGGAAGAGAAGGAGTAGAAGGAGGAAGAAGGAGTAGTAGGTGGTGGTGGAGGATGAGGATGAGGTGGAGGAAGAGAAGGAACAGAAGGTGGAAGAGAAGGAGCAGTAGTAGGTGGAGGTGGTGGGGGGGAGGAGGAGAAGGTGGAGGAAGAAAAGGAGTAGAAGGAGGAAGAGGAGGTGGTGGTGGAGGAGGAGGTGGAAGAAGAGGAGGAGCAAGAGAAGGAGTAGAAGGAGGAAGAGGAGGAGTAGAAGGAGGAAGAGGAGGAGGAGGCCCTCTCCCTGGACTAAGGATAACAAGAAAAGTTATACCTCTTATCCCTTGCTCTTTCTCCGCAAGTTGCCAGGAATGTTCTTGCATCACAAATAATTGGCCCTTCTCTGCGGCCACAGCTCCTGAAGGACCAAAGGACCTGTCCAAAGATACCTGTGGTCTTTTCAAGGCTAGCTCCTTTAAAAGCAATCCCCCAAAATATGCAGGAGGTAAAGAAAGAGAGAGAGAGAGAAAGAGAGAGAGAGAGAAAGAGAGAGAGAGAGAAAGAGAAAGAGAGAGAGAGAGAAAGAGAGAGAGAGAGAAAAAAAAGAAGGAGAAGGAGAAGAGAAGGAGGAGGAGGAGGAGGAGGAGGAGGAGAAGAAGAAGAAGAAGAAGAAGAAGAAGAAGAAGAAGAAGAAGAAGAAGAAGAAGAAGAAGAAGAAGAAGGGGCTTGCTCCTGGAACAGTACTTTCTCCTTTCCCTGTGAACAAGGGAGCACGATGGCCTGGAGTGTGGAAGGAACAAAAGCCTTTTCCAAAGTGAAATCGATTTTTTTCCCTGCTGCCAAAAGAGAAGTATTTGGAAATGCTCCAAGCAGAAATATGGGCGTGTTGAATCTCTGCTCTAAACAACATGGGAAAAATAAGGTAAGGTTGGCATTAGAAAGTGAAGCCAAACCAAGATGGGCACTTCAACGCCTTTGAATTGTTGGGTGGCTGCCCCTTTCCTCAGGTCCAACATGTCCGTGGAGAACCCCNAGTGAAGCCAAACCAAGATGGGCACTTCAACGCCTTTGAATTGTTGGGTGGCTGCCCCTTTCCTCAGGTCCAACATGTCCGTGGAGAACCCCAAAACATCTGGAGGGCTTCGCATTGGCTCCTCCTGAAGGTTTTCTTATCACCTGTCACTGATCAATTCGAAAGGCAAGCCAACCACACCAGTTGGGAGGCAGAGCCAACCTCTTTTTTACAAAACCCCAGTTGCATATGCAGATCCATAAGAAAATCGGATGCAGATTAGCAAAACAAAGACCCAAATTGTATTAGGCTTCCTGACATCCAAGACTTAAATGTGTTAGTCAGATCAACTGAGGTGTAAACTAAGAAGAAGTGATTCAAACTTTCCTTCCGTGCCAGCCTTAGAATATTTTGCAGGAGAAAAACACAGGGAACCAGGAAGTAGGATGATTGTAAGGTGGTCTTTGGCTTTTAACAAGTCTCTAAAGATATGGAAATTACAGAAATTTCCTCACCTTTGTAGCTGCTACAAGAGGAGGCAAACTAAATTTGTGGAAATTCCTCCTGGGGTTCAACTAGTGTACAGCATTTTAGGATAAGCTGTTGGGGAATGGAAAGCAACACACCAAGAGTGGCACCTGAGCAAGGCCCATGAACGGAACTAGGAATCACAAATACAAAATGTTAGGCACATTATGCACAGAGCATTAAAAGATTTGGCAGTCTAGAACCCGGTTGAGTTGAGATGATGGCACCATCAGAATGTAGTTTTGGAGAAGGAGGATAGAACCTTACTCAACAGAAGAAGAAAAAAACAACAAAGTCAAGTAGCAGAGCTGATTTAACATATCTGGAATTAGCTGAAAGTCATGCATGATAAAGACTCATCCGTAGGATTATTTACTCAAAAATCTGGGTGATGGAAGTATCCCCAGATTGAATGCAGATTTTCCTTCTCTGATGTACCTCAACTGATGTATTTTTGCTCTCTTGATCCCTTGCTTCTGTCCTGCAACCTCCTACCCCCAACATTATCAGCTCTTAAACCAATTCATATCATTTTGGAGGAATTGTGGAAGTCCTTTATAAATGGATTTTCATCTTACTTTATGGTACAAATTTCCATCTTGCTAGTTACAGTCACAGAGGAGGAGGAGGAAGATGAAGAAGAAGAAGAAGAAGAAGAAGAAGAAGAAGAAGAAGAAGAAGAAGAAGAAGAAGAAGAAGAGAAAGAAAGAAAGAAAGAAAGAAAGAAAGAAAGAAAGAAAGAAAGAAAGAAAGAAAAAGAAAGAAGAGACAGTCTATATATCAGTCATGCTAAGCCAAACTCTATGCACGTGGTATGAATCCTGCCAATGGGGTGTGCCATAAACCACAATGAGCTAGTCAGAAAATTTCCTAAATCATGGTTTCAAAACCAGTGGCTGCTAGCCTTGGGATCAGTGGGACTCTGAAGCCCATTAAATGGAAGACGAAGGGGCTTCCTGGTGCATTTGCTTGTCCTCTTTGAGAATAGACTACTGGACTAGATAGACTGGGGTTCTGGCACAGGTTATGTTCCTACATTCAAAAGATCCTCACATTGCTTAACCAGAGTTTGAGACCTATTTTAGATAGTAAAGTTGGCCCATTTAAAAATGGTGGCGTGTAGAAGAATTTAGTTCCAAACTCATGTTGACTTCTCATGTAATAAATTCATTAAAATGTAATTTGCGTTGTGGCTTATTAACCAGATAATCTTTTATAGTAATTAGGACTGTTATGAACCTAATTTACATCTCTTTAAATATCTTGTTTTAGAAAAAAACAAACTGCTTGATGTCAGGGGGCTGGAGAGTAAATCCTTTCCTAAGTGCTTACAAACCAGAATGTTTTGGTTTAAACAGCAGGATCAACCCAAACCAAGGAAAGCACGTGATGTAATTTCCACCAGCTGATTTCTCCTCCAGTTGTTCTGGAAAAACTGTCATGTAGGAGATGATTGTCACATGTAACAGCAATTTCCATCCATTCATTCTGTTCATTCATGCCAGGCTTCTACCCCTCCTCTGGGTTATTCATCCTGAGAAATTCTTTTTATTATCTACATTTTTCTAAATCTGGTTAAAAAAAAAAAAAAACTTCCTCTTGTCTGCCACCATTTCTGTTTCAGTGGAAGCTAATGAGGTTGTAATGACAGAGTTGACACAACCTTTGGGTGAAAAGTAATAAAGAGCTGTATTGCTACAGAAGAATAAATACAGACATCTTAACAATGTGGAAGCCCACACACATACTAAAACACAGGCAGTGGCACGGAGATGTTGGTTGGGAAGGATGGTTTTTCAGGTCCAACCTATCTATGGAGGCTACTAGGTAAGAGAAGGATCTGGAAGAATGCCTTGCACAGATTCATCGGGTCACTCTAAAAGGTGTCCAAATGGATGGAAGAAAACAACAACCATCAACAGCTCCTTGAACAACAGATGGAGGGAGATGGAAGACGATCAAAGCCAACTTGCATAACCTGTTTGAGGAAAGGTGTTTCATAAACATTTCACAAGAATTACGAAGAGAGAACATCTCCCAACCTGCCTGTAATTATGGCTTCAGATCGTCCTTAGCAAAAAGGTGAAATTGTCAGGACACAACTAATAATAATCAGAGGAGAACAGCCCTCTTTGTAACTGATCCATAAACTTTTGGCAACCAGAAGTTGTCAGGAAGACATGGGATCAACCCAGCTGTGTGAAGTTCAGCTTCACCCTGAACCAGTTACGGGAACAGCAGCGATGCCTGGCCAGGCCCAAGAGGGGAGGGTGAGGAGAGCTACACTGATACAGGTGTAGATAGCCAAAAGTAGGCAGATGTCTCCAGACCTGTCAAACCAACTTGAGAAGCCTTATTTACTCTTCCTTCTCGTCAACATGAAGCCAACTCATCTTGCTTAACCATTTTTTTTGGGAGGGGGGAAGAAAGACCTGTTGAAATTCTAATTCAAATGCTTTGGAAAGGGTGACAGTTTTGACACCTGCAACCTCTTCTGTGTTCCTCTTCTCTATAGGAAGCTCAAGTTCCTTAAGTTGGTTGATGGTGGACCTACCTGATAAAGTCTCTACACATGGTCTCACATCCCTAAGAAGATTCTCCCACTCCTTCCTACCCTTCCAACATTCACATTCATCTCCTTATTCATGATTTGAAGATTCTCCAAAGCTGTGTTTACCTTGTCTTCATTTCTTTCTTTTTTTGCACAATACTTTCTCACTGGTCAACCTAAGGTGAATGTAAAAG
Organism: Laticauda laticaudata; assembly: GCA_004320025.1. Lineage (NCBI taxonomy): Eukaryota > Metazoa > Chordata > Lepidosauria > Squamata > Elapidae > Laticauda > Laticauda laticaudata. The sequence goes on from BHFT01000436.1 coordinate 148,540, forward strand.
TTCCCCTTGCACATACATGCTAGTCCTTTCCAGATTTGGGGGCTGCGCTCATCTCCATTACAAAGCCAAAGAAGAGCCAGCGCTGTCCGAAGACGTCTCTGTGGTTATGTGACCAGCATGTCTAAACACCTTCGAAGGCACACGGAACGCCGTTACCTTCCCACCAAAGGGATCCCTGTTTTTCTACTTGCATTTTTATGTGCTTTTGAACTGCCAGGTTAGCAGAACTGCTGGGATAAGTAATGGGAGCTCACTCCATTATGTGGCGCTAGGGATTTGAATCGCCGAACTGCGGACCTTTCTGATCGACAAGCTCATCGTCTTAGCCACTGAGCCACCGCATCCCGTTGTCCCGTGTTGTACCCTGGTCAACCTACTATCCCCCAAACCTTCCTCAATTTGTGCCTGTTTCTCCAAAGCTTTCCCTCATATAGACACCATAATGTCAAACAGTCCTAATTTATACAAACTTACAGCTATGCTGTTGCCACTTGTTACATGTGTTAACTTGCCCAGTGATCAAGGTTTAGCAAATACCAAAAATAGATGATGGAAGGCAACCAGATCAGGAGTACAGAAACCCAACATGCTTTCTCATAATCTGCAATCTGATAGAAATAAGATGAAATTGCATCACAGGGGAATATTTCTGCCTCTTCGTGTATTGTTTCCATTTGGAATTTAGTTAGCTTGAAAAGTGGGTTTAGGATGTTTCATTAAGCTCAGTTCTCAAAATACTGTCCTCACTCTGTTTGACTTTGTGATTTTACACCACCAAATCAGATTGCCTATGACAACATTACACAAGTAAAATTATCCCTAATTTGTCAAATGACATATTAGAAGAAAACAGTGAATTGTGGGGTTCATGGTACTTTCTGAACTTGGCTGTGTTCTTGCAGATGTTTCATTATTCAACTAGGTAATATCAATGATAGGAGGGAGTGGGACAGACAGCCAACTCTATTCAAGCCCTGAAGAAGTTACCTAGTTGAGTAATAAAACATCTGCAAGAAAACAACCAAGCTCAGAGAACACCAAGAAACTGAAAGTCCAAATCCAAGTTACAAATAATATTTTCTGTTGGTACAATGAAAACATGACAAAATTAAGGGGAATGAGTAAGGCTTTAGCCTAACAGCCTCCAAGAAGAAGGTAGTTTATATAAGTTAATTTTTTCTATTTTGCTGTTAAATATTCAGTCAAGGAAATGTAGCAGAAGCCAATGAAAATACTATGTCAACAAAACAAACATTCTCTTCGGGCAATCTTCCTCACATGGAGGATGGAATTTTATCCTGCACCATCTGAGGATGGTGGAAACCATAATACAANTGCACCATCTGAGGATGGTGGAAACCATAATACAACCTAACTAGAGTCTCCAAGTTAGAGAATGGTTTGTGGCAAATGTGATTTGTTCGCTTTATTTATGTCCTGCAAACACTCCATGTAGACTTGTGGTGGATCCTTCAACAGTGGCATATTTTCCACTATGGCTCTTCTAAAGTTTGAAGGTTCTAACAGGATTTTTGAAGAAGGACAGGATATGGCCCAAGACAAGAACTGAAAAGGAATGTATGGGGCAACTGAGAAGAAAAACTGAGACAAAAAGAAGAACTGGGATGACCTGATATCAATGTTCCAATATCTCAGATGCTGCCACAAAGAAGAACGGGTCAACCTATTCTCCAGAAAACCTGAAGGCAGAAGAAGAAGCAATGGATGAAAACTGATCAAAGAGAGAAGCAACCTAGAACTATGGAGATGTGAGAACACACTCTCACTCCTGACAGAGAGCAATTAATCTGTGGAACAACTTGCCTCCAGAAGTTGGGGTTTTTAAGAAGAGATTGGATAACCATTTGTCTGAAATGATTTAGAGTCTCTTGCATGAGCAGGGTTCAACTAGAAGATCACCAAAGTCTCTTCCAACTCTGTTCTTCTGTTATGTTCCACAGTTGTAGTTTTGGGTGTCCCCAGAAGAAAGATCTCCCCGCTCAAAAGCATCTCACACTCTTGATTAGCACATTCCCATGCACATGGCTCTTTTCCCTCAGGACATGGCAGCTGGACTTTATCAGGAGATCTTTCCAAACACAAGAACTGGAAGAGAGAGGCTGCTCTTTTCAACCCAACCCAACCCAACCTAACATCTTTGTTGTGTAGGCAATGAAACACATCATGGTTTGTGAATATGATAGATGTGGGTTGTAGTTTGGTTTGGAGATGGAGCATCACAAGATGTTAAAGCAATGTTGGGTGTACAGTTTTTCTTCCAGGGGATAGTGGGCAGCTGAATGACCCAATCCTTCAACAATGAGTAAATGTTGCTTGCTTGTAGAGATTGAACTCACTTCTGCTTCGATGCCACCCTCTTGATTAAGTTTTGGACCTTCTCACCATAGTCTTAACTCTTCCACTGAGGATTGGTAAGAAGTCCAACCCCATCAAAGCTGTCACCAGCCAGAGCATAGAAAAATTCAATGAATCGGTGCAAGATTGGCAGATGAGGAGATCCCTGGCCTAAGAGTCAGATACCATCAAAATGTTTAAAAAAAATCAGGAGCTTCAAAGGGAGATTGACTCCTTTACTTCCGTAGAAATGTTTCAAAACAAATGCATCAACATTTTTCATGCCGCTTTAACATTTTTTTCGACATCTCTTGGCATTTGTACCCTGGTTTTACTTATTGCACATTCAGTTTCAAAGTGAAAAGGAGGAGTCAGCTCCTCCTGTCAGCAAATTCTTCAGCTTTGCTTACTAGGTCTCCTTTTCCAAGACACTCAAGGTGAAGATCCTTTGCCTTGGTTCAACATCTGTTGCCTGTCCAACATCTGTGGCATGACCTATGTAATTAAGACTTCAAGTTGCACTGACATTGGATAACCAGTCCAATTAGGATTGTATCAATATAGGGCACCAGTCAGGCAAGTTTTTACAAGCTCCATCCCAGCTATGTTTGATCTCAACCACTCTTTGGCAGTCTTCATGGCAGGCTACATGTTACAGAAGAAATTGCCAATGGAAATGGAAGCAACCCTTCTCCAAGTCACCTCCTTAGGTAGGAACTCATCAAAACAGATCTATTTTCTCAGGCCTTTCTGTCTTGGTGTGTGTATACTTTATATCTCTAATGTTCTTTTGAAAAAGGTCTTTACAATACTGATTCTCACTGGGTGGTTTGTGATATCATCACAAGGGGTCAGTGAAGGCTGAAAGAAATGTTATGATGGTCTGTGGCCACAAAAGGTATTTAAAAGTGAGGTACTAATACCACTCTATAAAGCCTTAAAAAGACCACACCTGGAATCCTGCATCCACTTTTGGTCACCAGTGTACCACACAATAAAAAGGATGTTGAGACTCTAATAAAAGTGAAAAGAAGAGCAACCAAGATGATGACTGGAGGCTAAAATGTACAATGAATGGTTTCAGGAACTGGGCCTGGCTAGTCTAGTGAAGAGAAGGATCAGGGGAGACAGGAGAGCAGCCTTCCAATATTTGAGGGGTTGCCACAAAAAGGAGGGGGCCAAGCTATTTTCCAAGGCCAGACAGGGAATAATGGATGGAAACTTGAGCAAGGAGAGATTCAACCTGGAAATAAGGAGAAATTTTCTGACAGTGAGAACAACCCACCCATGGAACAGAAGTTGCCTTCAGAAGTTGTGGGAGCTTCATCACTGGAGGCTTTCAAGAAGAGACTGGACTGCCATCTGTCAGAAATGGTGTAGGGTCTCCTGCTTGGATGAAGGTTGGAGTAGAAGACCTACAAGGTCCCTTCCAATTCTGTTAATCTGTTATCTATTAAAAGGGGTCCATGATGAAGAATAGGTTGAGAACCACTGTTTTACAATACTTTGTGAGTTCTCCAGATCTACCATCCATGACACCTGTATTTTCTGAATGCAGAAGACCAGCTGGCTGGTAAACATTTTAAATATTTCATGTTCCCACCTGGTTATCCTTCCCTCTGACCTTTTTCCAGGTGTTGCTACTGAGATATTTCTCTGTAGCCCACTAATTTCAGGTTTCTCCTCTTTCCTATCAAAGCTTGGCATAACCACACCTCTTCCTACCTGAGCACTTATCTTTCACCTCATCCTCTCCCTGATCTGACTTTTCTCCTTATCATTTTTTTTTCTGCCAGTCCTTTTGGTTGTTGTTCCTGATATTGTGACAGACCTCTTTTCTCCTTATCACATTTTTATTGGCTTCTGCTGTGGTAAGACTCAAATGAACCATGTCCTCGGTTGGTTATTGGATTCTCCATCCAAGGACGAGGATCAAAATCACTCCAAGAGCAGCAAATGTAATTACTAAGGAAAAAAAGTCACCTAGCAGAAACTTTGATCAGGTGCCCTCCAAGTCCCAGCAATCGGAAAGGATCTTCCCCCCAAGGTGAATCTTCTGGAGACACCTCTGCCAAGTCAACAGGTTCCATAGACTCATGCCCCCATTTGGAGGTTCTGTCATTCAGTGGTACAGCCAACATGTTCATCCAATATGTTAGACCATGTTGCCACGTCTTATGGCTTAGCATACAATGGGAGTTGCTTATACCATGCTCCTTGAGGTGAGATCCATTCCTACATTCTTGACCTTCCAAAAGGTCCTAAAAACCTGGTTCTGCCAACTGTCTTGGAACCCTAAAGGGGACATTCCATTATGGGAGGTGGCTAGTAGATTAGGAGAAGGTCCCACCTCCACTATCTATACCTTGCTCCTTTTGGTCCACTTTGTTGTCCATTGTAATGCCTTCACTTTCCATACCCAAGGTTTTTCACCTTCTGTTTCATACTGCTATGTATGTATTTTAAGCCACCTAGAGTCATCTCTTGATAATGAGATGGGCAGCATATAAATTTAATCAATAAAGAAAAAAGTAAATGTTGGTTATTGGTTGGTCATCACTGATCTATCTAGGCCAAGTTACAGTATTTCTAAAGAACCAGTGGAGAACAGGCTGGTTCTGGCATAACAAAGGATGGAAACCAAACTATTGAGAGGTTCCTACTAGGAACTGCTATCTAGTAGTTGTTCAGGTACCAACCCTTTGTAGGATTCATCTTTAAGTTGGAATCCCATTCATTTCTAAGTTGGCATGGTGGAAAAGTTAAAGTTTGAGTCATTTCTGAGTGCTATTTTCCGATGAAAGTTTTCTGCCATGAGTCATAAACTTTAAGCATGAGATGAGATTGCGGTAGGTGAGTAGGTGGGGGTTATCATTTTGCTTCAGGCCCCATTGAAAGAGTCTTGGGTTGTCCACCAACTTTCTCACACTACCAGGATCTGATGACATTGCCCTTTCTTGTAATTGCAAGCAGACGATCCTCTTCCCTGGGATCAATATTCTAACAGATTGCGTAATTCTTACATATGCTCTTCTGCATACAGTCAGCATAGCCAAAATCTCGTTTTGCTAGCCGAGCCAAGGCACGAATCACTCCAAATCTTTTCCGGTCAACCTTTTGTGAGGCCAGCTGCTGTTTTTGTGGGCAGCTGTTGGCACCCTTACAAGCCTATTGTTGCAGTCAGAAGGTCTAGCAACTTGTGATTCAAAAAAAAACAAACAAAAAACCCATACAACTTTAAACATTGAGTTTAGTTCTCATCATATCATTTTATGTTCTGCTTTTATTCCTGTGAAGTGACAGAAGGAGACAGTTTCAGCATTGACTGTGATGTAAGCCATACCATGGCGCCCTTCCAGGGCCCAGTCATTGAAATTATCCATGCTGGCATTTGTTGATGGGAATGGTCATCCAGCACATCTGGAGATGCCTCTAGTCATGGAGAATAGCGGATCCTGCCTTTGGGACATAGATTTAGAAATGGATGCAACAGTGAGGTCAAAGGTAAAGGTAAAAGTTCCCCTTGCACATGCATGCTAGTTGTTTCTGGCTTTAGAGGGCGGTGCTCATCTCTGTTTCTAAGCTGGAGAGCCAGTGCTGTCCCGAGATGTCTTCATGTCATGTGGCCAACAAAAATAAATGCTGGAGCTGCACGGAATGCTGTTACCTTCCCACCAAAGGGGTCCCTATTTTCCTACTTGAATTTTTTTACATGCTTTTGAACTGCTAGGTTGGCAGAAGCTGGGACAAGTAACAGGAGCTCACTCCATTACGTGGCGCTAGGGATTCGAACTGCCGACCTTTTTGATCGACAAGCTCAGTGTCTTAGCTCCTGAGCCACCGCGTCCCTTTTAGTGTTTTAGGATCTACCATATGAAACTGAGGAACTAATATTGGGATAATATTTTCTGGCTTCATCTGAGCAATCTTTCCCCAAACTGTTCCAAATTTTTATTGTTTTGTTGCAAAGTTGTGTCTGACTCTTCATGATCCCACGGATCACAGCATGTTAAGCCCCCTGGTCCTCTATTGTCTCTCGGAGGGAGATGAATGAATGAATTCTTTATTGGCCAAATGTGATTAGGCACATGAGGAATTTGCCTTTGGTGCATGTGCTCTCAGTGTATGTAAAAAGAAAAGATACATTTGTCAAGAAGCATAAGGGACAACACTTAATGATAGTCATAGGGCACAAATAAGCAATCAAGTCATACTAGGAAACAGTCAATATAAATCGAAAGGATACAAGTGACAAAATTGCAGTCGTACAGTCACAAGTGGTCTGTCTAAACCTATGCCACCACATTGATGATGCTATTTAACCATTGCATTCTCTGTTGTCCCCTTCTCTCTCTTTTTCCTCTCTTATTTCTCATGTCCCAAATAGGTGACTTGAAAAAGAAGATTTTCTGAGGGATCCTTTGGTGCTCTCTGAACTTGGTTGTTTTCTTGCAGATGTTTCATGACCCAAACTAGGTAACATCATCAGTGCGAGAAGGGAGGGGAATTTGCTCTCACTCAGACTTCTTCTAGCAAACTAGTACCTAGTTTGGGTCATGAAACTTCTGCAAACGACATTAATCAAGCTCAGAGAGCACCAAAGGACTTTCAGAAAAGTTTCTTTTTTCATGTCATCTATTCAGGACATGAGAATAAAAGAAATAAAAGAGGGAAAAAAGAGAAGGGGACAGCAGAGAATTTAGCACTGATCAGACTGCGTAGTTTGGGTAATGAAACTTTTCATAAAACAACAACAACCAAGTTCAAAGAGCACTAAGGATCCCCTCAATTCAACTCTGAGCTACAAATATTCTCCTTTATTAGTAGAAACCTTTCTGCTTCCTGATACATTCATGTTTTCGATCATTCTGCTTCTGGAACAATTTTGCTTCCTGGAATCTGCCAGAATGGAAGCCCATTTCAAACACTAAACTGTAGTGATTGTTTTTAACCAGTTGAAAACACAGCATTGTAGGTAAACAAATAAACAAACAATCCCTTTCTGCATCCACTGTAGAAATGTCAAAATTGAACTCAAACTAAAATCTCAAAACTGAACTCAGCTTTTGCTAATTAACATAGACACCTTCATGGAGTTTCCTTGGCAAAGCTATGGAAGAAATTCATCCTTATCTTCTCCTGATATATTTTTTTTGAATTTATTTTTACTTCTCAGTCTACCCTCCAGCAACTCTGTCTCCTGATGGCTTCTCATATAAGGACCACCCAGATTTCAACTTGCTTAGTTTTTAAAGATCAGCCAGGATCTGCTTCAGGAGAAAAAGTGGGTGTTAATCATGAACCAATTTCATCTTTAGTAGCAGTTTTTGCAAAATGAAAAACAGTGAAACTGAAAGGATTGTAGAAACTTAGCACCTATTCCTCTTCTAGGAGAATGAAATATGTTGAGAAATATTAAGAAGGCAGAATATTATATTTCCCTGGATGAGAAATGGAGAAACATGCTCTTGGAAAGCAGCCCCCACTTTCCTTAATAGCCCCATAGCAGATGGCAGCACGTAAGGGATAAAGAGAGAGATAGCTCTATTCATAAGCAAATACCTTACCCAAGATCCAACAAAGGTAGTATTAGCCCTCAGCCACAATAGGAACTGCCCAGTGCCCCTTCATTGCATCACTCCAAACTTCAACCAAACCTGGGAGCTCAGACAACCTATAGAGCCATAGAGCTATGACCCCTACATGGCACCATGGGAGTCTGACAACAACCAATATATGAACATATTGCTGTTCTTGCACAGGAACAGGAAGCTCAAGTGCAAAGCTCAAGAGTAGGTATAAAAACCCCTCACTCTCAACTCCATGTGGTCAGCTGCCCAGAGCCACAAACCCAGGTGGTTCTGCTTCATCATTAAACCATCTTTCCAATCAACCTCCATCCTCCATTTTGTCTGCAGTGCCTTTCTCCCAGCTTGGAACTGAACCAGATGGATATTTCTTCCAACACGATCAAGTAACCAAAGGCAAAATCCACAAAATATGAAAGGCAGCAAGAAAGAAGCTTCTACCTCCTCAAAACCATCTTCTCTCCAAATGGTATGGGAAATTTTAACTTCATATGTTTACAAGTTGGTGTATTACAACCCATTTGTGAATTCTATACTGTTGGGGTGTCATATGACAAGCGACCAGACAGCTTTTGCTCTCAGCCTTATCAAGAACATCTATTGCAATATTTTCCCGCCTCCCCCTGCTAAGAACATCTGCCAAACAAGTCATAGCCAGCGCAGGTGTGTTTCTGAACAACAATACCTTTTATCAGAGGTGTGCATGAACCAACAAATTGATACACGTTGAGATGGGAACACCAAAGGAAATGCAAGAGAAGTTTCATCGATGATCCATCTCCACCAGACGACGATCTAGCAAATTTGCTCCCATTTTGAGGAAAAAAAGAGATAGAATCCAGATTGGGCTTGATTAATTTTCCAAATTTAGCAGGGGGGTCAAGAATCTAAGTTCATGGGCAGGATAATGAAAGTCATAAAATGCTGAAAAGTAAGTAGAAAGGAGAACAGGTATCCATATTTCTCAATTATAGGACTTCAAGGAACTTTGTTTGCAAGCTGAATTTTAGGAGCGGCGGTTGGAAATAAGGCCCACATTTTCAAAACAGTGTGTAGGGGATTATGGTTCTCCAAACATTGTTCACAAGTGACCAGAGACTCCTTGTGTGTCTGAAAAGAATGGAACATTGTAAGAGAATTGTGGGGTCCCTGATGCTTTCCCAACTTGGCTGTTTTCTTGCAGACGTTTCATTACCCAACTAGGTAACACCATCAGTGCTAGAAGGGAGTGGGGTTTGCTCTCTGTTTAAATACAGTGAAATATGGGTAAACCCTTCTCTAGCTCTTGAGCTTCAGCAGGAAGTGGTATGATCCTTCATGGAATATTTTTTTTTCTTGAACCAGAAAAATAGCAGATCAGGAAGAAGGAATGCATAATGGACTTGTTTTGGGTTTTGATTTTGGTTTAAACTTGAAGGCAGTTTTGGTGCCATGTTTTGATTTAAACCTTATGAACATAAACATCCATCTATAATGAAACATCTTGGCTGACTGTACAAAACTAGCTCAGTCTCTTATAAACCCACAATTCCATTCTCACACTACAATGACACTAACAACTATTGCTTGGTGGATGTCCAGCAAATTGGAGAGGTAAAACCAGGACAAGGTCAAATTTTGCCCCAAGACAATTAAAAGTAGCCAAGTGTTTTCTCCCAAAGTTGGTTTTCCATCAAAGCATTGGTGTGTTCTTTTACCTTCTTTAAAACAAACCATTTACAACTCAAGTCAATCAAAAGCATTTTTGTAGGTTTTTACCTGTCGGCTGAAATCTAAGCCATTCCGTTCGTTTCCTGGAAACGAAAGAGAAAAATCAGGATGAGTATTTTAGTGAAAAAGCGAATGATTATGTTGTCAATCAAAATGCTGCTACAGTCTTCCCCTCCTGATCTGGCTATTTCAAAGGATGTTTTTATGGTTCAACTTCTTCATCGATTATTTCAAGAATATTTCAAACCCTTCTTGAAGCAAAAGCTTTGATCTTGCTGTGTCATGAAAGGGGCCAGATTTTGGCCTTCGTGGGCCACACTTTTAAAAACATAAAGGTAAAGGTAAAGGTTCCCCTTGCACACCTAGGGGAGTTGTTTACGGCTCTAGGGGGTGGTGTTCATCTCTGTTACAAAGCTGAAGAGCCAGCGCTGTCCGAAGACGCCTCCGTGGTCATGTGGCTGGCATGACTAAACACCGAAGGCACAGGTTACCTTCTCACCAAAGGGGTCCCTATTTTTCTACTGGCATTTTTTTACATGCTTTCGAACTGCTAGGTTGGCAGAAACTGGGACAAGGAACAGGAGCTCACTCCATTAAGCGTCCCTAGAGATTTGAACCGTCAAACTGCCGACCTTTCTGATCCACAAGCTCAGGGTCTTAGCCACTCAGTCACCGTGTCTCTTTAAAAAACAATCACCATATTTACAGTCATTGAGGAAATACTGGTATATCACTGGTTTCCGGCTCCCGGTGGGCCTCCAGAGTCCGGGGGAGGCTGTTTTCACCCTCCCAGAGGCCCGGGAAGTTCCAATAGGGCCTTCTCACCCAGCAACTGGGCAGCGAACCGGTTGCTGAGATTTTTGAATCCCATCCCTACATACATGTATGTGACTATGTGTCTATGTGTGTATTTATTTATTTTGTCAAGTTTATGTTGCATATATTGGAGGTGGAAACCCTTGAAGAGCTGAAATGCAACGAAATTTCATTTTAAGGTATGGTGATTAGTGTACATTCAAAGTGGCAGTCAAGTTCTCATCACTCACTAAACTACCCCAACTTTGGTGGGCAAACACAACTCTTTGATCCCTGGACCCAAATTGTACTGGTTATCCTGAATTGTAGTTGCATTACCTCAGTGTGAGTTGGTAAGTGTAGTAGTGGATTGGGGCATTCTGCCTTCCTCCCTCCCTCCCTCCATCCTTCTTTATCTCTTTTTCTTTCCTTCCTTCCCTCCTTTAAAATCCATGAACAGAACAGAACACTGAGCCAGGTCTGTCCAGCCTCTTCTTAACAGTGACGGAGCACCCACAACTTGTTGTTCCACTGCTTTATTGGTCTCACATTTCTTCTTAGTTCTAGGTTGCATCTCTACCTAATTAATTTCCACCCATTGCTTCTTGTCCTGCCTTCAAGTTCTTTGGGGGATAGGTTGACCCTCTCCTCTTTGTGACAACTCCTCAAATATTGAAATACTGCTATCATGTCAGTGGTGTCAGTAATATGATATCAGTCGTGGCCCCTGTTACTCTTGAAACCTTGGCACGCCCAAAAGGTGAGGCACACCTCTGCTCCTTGTGAAAGGCAACAAGACCAGTAACAAGGCAGAAGCTGCCTTCTCATTCTCTTATCTATAAGGCATGGTCCGATCTACCACAAGTATATAATTGCATAGTGTAATCTGTGGTGAAAACAGGCAACAGAAATAATTTCTGTATTCAGCACTCCGTCTCTGATTCTCTGGTTTGGTTGCCCCATCGTACACAGCAACAAAGGAGAGAAGATCCTGGCAAAGTGGCATTTTTCTATGCCACCACATCTTCTCTCTTCTCTTCTGGTTTTCTTTTCACATTGTGCCGTTAGATGAAGCTGTCCTGCAGGTTTTGTCTCTGTGCTGATAGTATTTTGCTCAGAGAACTTCTGGCTGCAGGCAACTGATGGGCCTTATAAAAATGGCTGAATATACAGCATCTTTTCAGCTTACCTGGTTTGGAAAAAGGAATTTGTGGTAGATCCACAAATCTATCTTTTGGTGGACCAAGTAGGTAGTAAGAAGAAATGTGTGGAAGGAGTTGACCCACACATCACTCACCTCCCAATTCAGGGAACAATTCTAAACTTCCATTTCATTGCAAAGCAGGAGAGAATTTTTCTCACTTCCAATTGCATTCTTCTGATACAGAAGAACGCAGAAATATCTCCCCCAGCTTTCCTTTCCCTAAGGATGTATTTGAAGCTCCCAAGGCTCATGAATTCTCATGTCAGCTGGAAGTTGTAGTCCCTGAACCAAAGCTGCTTTTTCAAGAGGCGACTGGACGGTCCTTGAAGACGTTTTGCTTCTAATCCAAGAAGCTTCTTGAGTTCTGACTGAACGTCTCAGACACCCATTTCTAGAAAGTCAACCTCTCTCGTCTAGCTTGCTTCTCACAGAATCAAACTGGATGAAAGTAGCAGGCTGTAAAATGGATCAACACTTCTCCACATCCTTCTGATATCTACTGAAGCCAAAGGCATTCTTGGATATGTAGATCTCTTAGACCTAATAAGTGGTTTCTTTCCAAAATCACACAGCCAGTCAACCAAGCAAGAATTCTGGTCTTCTGGATTTGAGTAAAATGCTTCCTTCTCTTCAAATTCTGAGATTTGATTTCCTAAGAGAATTGTGGGTACTGTGGGATCCAACCATGCTTCCAAAGGCTTGTTTTCCCTAGCAGCAGCTGTAATTCTACCTAGATCTCTTCCTTACCTTCTACATAGGATGAGCATAGCCCAATTCTGAGTGCCATGTCTAGTCTTGCCCAGCTTCAGGCTATCAGGCGCCTACAGCAGGATATATATATGCACTCTGGAGAGAATCTTTGTTATTTTCAGGTCTCCAGGATTCAAGAANCCAATTCTGAGTGCCATGTCTAGTCTTGCCCAGCTTCAGGCTATCAGGCGCCTACAGCAGGATATATATATGCACTCTGGAGAGAATCTTTGTTATTTTCAGGTCTCCAGGATTCAAGAAAGCCATGCCAAAGGCAGCCTAAGCAGCTTCTGGAGTTCATTAGAGGCAAACCTAGTGGATCCCCTTTGAGCCAAAGCAACCAATGCTTGGGGTTGAATTGTGGGGTCCTTGGTGCTCTTTGAGTTTGGTTATTTTCTTGCAGACATTTCATGACCCAACTAGGTCACATCATCAGTTCTAGAAGGGTAGGGGTTGTGGGAAGAGGAGGGGGAGGAAGNTGGATCCCCTTTGAGCCAAAGCAACCAATGCTTGGGGTTGAATTGTGGGGTCCTTGGTGCTCTTTGAGTTTGGTTATTTTCTTGCAGACATTTCATGACCCAACTAGGTCACATCATCAGTTCTAGAAGGGTAGGGGTTGTGGGAAGAGGAGGGGGAGGAAGAGGAAGAGGAAGAAAAAGAGGAGGACTGCTGTTGGGTCCTTGGTGCTCTCTGAGCTTGGCTGTTTTCTTGCAGACATTTCATGACCCAATTAGGTCACAACATCAGTTCTAGAAGGAGAGGGGTGTGGGAGGAGGAGGAGGATACCTGTGGGATCCTTGGTGCTCTTCTAACTAGGTCACATTGTCAGTGCTAGAAGGGAAGGCGTTGTGAGAGGAGGAGGAGGACATCTGTGGGGTCTGTGGGGTCTCTGAACCTGGTTGCTTTCTTGCCGACATTTCATGACCCAAGTAGGTCACATCATCAGGGCTAGAAGGGAGGGGAGTTTGCTCTCTACACCATTCAAAAAAGACAACCAAAAAGCTAAAAAGGAAACAAAAAGACCAGAACATCTCTTAGGCAGGAATGAACATCCCTACAAGCCAAAATTAAGACCAACATTAATACCTTGGTATTGTGCATTTGCTCAGAGGACACAAAGGACACCATCAACTTGAAGCAAGACTAAATGTAGGGCTGAGACCACTTATGTATGCATTTCCCCAAAAGAGAAAGGAGAAAATCTGTAATCTGTTCAATGCACGGTGCCAGTTGTAAAAGAAGGAAAGTCAACTTTTGCTGAAATGGGGAAATATGTCCTTCATATATCAGGCTAGGATGATGAACTGGTCAAATCTGCCCGGCCTCTTGTGGTGGACATCAGCTTCTGCCAAATATCTTGCAGCTATTGTTAGGAATCAAAAGGGACCATATCCCCAGGGCAATTCTGGTAGCCCAGCCAGCCCAATCTGATAATCCTGAATATAGTCCCATTGGCTTCCATGAGTTTAATCCCTTCTAAACATACTTTTGGTTGCCGCTTTGGTCGGGCTGGAATTTGAACAGTAAAACCCCATCTTGCTCAATGATTGATATCATGTTTTTTGTTTGTTTGTTAGTTTCATCCCTCTTGGAAAAGAGCCAGGGCTTGATGCAGTGGTGGGATTATTTTTTCTTACTACTGGTTCTGTGGCTGTGGCTTGGTGGGCATGGCAGGGGAAGGATACTGCAAAAATCCCCATTCTCCAAACTACTCAAAATTTCCACTACTGGTTCTTCAGAACTGGTCAGAACCTTCTGAATACCACTCCTGGTTCGATGTGTTGGTGCTGATCTCTTTCTAACAGAGAAGAAGCACGAGGGGTTGACTGGATGTCTCTGGGGAGAGGGCTCCCAATATTCCAACTGAACTGGATCCATCATAATTCTTGGCAGGAGGCAGAAGGAATTGGGAACAGGGCTGAGTCCCAGCAAGCTGTTGAGAGAGGCGCTTGCTTTCTCCCCTGCCTTGGAGATCTAGCTGGCAAGAACCAGCCATGAGTCAATTTACACAGCCTTGGCAGGAGTTCTGCGACTTTGCCTGGGGACTTTTTCCCTGAAGAGGAGAAAATGTGCCCCAATTCTGGGTGGGATTTGGGGTTTTGTCAAGCAATTATTGTTTTTTTCCTTTCAGGAGCAAACAGTAAACATAGCCATAAATCCATCAGGGAATGTTTAGAGAAAAAGTTGGTACCATCTGCCCCATGGAATGGATCATGGCACAATTCCTATGTATCGGTTGATTGATTAAGTTTCTTTGCTGCCCATCTCAACCCAAGATGACTTGTTGGATCCATCGAAGTCTCATCAGGAGTTTGGGAGTGTGGGCTCACTCTCCGAAGCAGATAACAGATAATCAGAGTTGGAAGGGACCTTGGAGGTCATCTAATCCAACCCCCTGCCCAAGCAGGAGACCCAACACCGTTTCTAACAAATACCAGTCCAGTCTCTCTTTGAAAGTCTCAAGTGATGGCGCTCCCACAACTTCCGAAGGCAACTTCTGTTCCATTGGTTGATTGTTCTCCCTGTCAGAAAATTCCTCCTTAGTTCCAAGTTGAATCTCTTGCTTGCTCAGTTTCCATCCATTATTCCTACAGGCGCGTTAGAAAATAGATTGACCCCTTCCTCCTCTCTGGGGCAGCCCCTCAAATATTGGAAGATGCTCTCCTGTCTCCTCTGGTCCTTCTCTTCCCTAAACTAGCCAGGCCCAGTTCCTGAAACTGTTCATCGTATGTTTTAGCCTCCAGTCCCCTAATCATCCTCGTTGCTCTTCTCTGCACTTTTTCTAGAATCTCAACATCTTTTTTATAGTGTTGTGACTAAAACTGAGTGCAGGATTCTAGGTGTGGTCTTACTAAGGGCTTTTCAGAATGGTGTTAGTACCTCCCTTGATCTAATTGTATCCCTCTGTTCATGCAATTTAGGTTTGCATTGGCTTAAACTTCCAAGGACCCATTCAATTTTCAATTTTTAAAAGTAGATGTTCTTGAGTTGGCATAGCAATTTACTAACAATGAGAACAATTAATCAATGGAACAACTTGCTCCAGAAGTTCTGTGCTCCAACAATGGAGGTCTGGATAATCATTTGTCTCAAATGGTATACGGTCTCCTGCTTGAGCAGGGGGTTGGACTAGAAGACCTTCTTGGTCCCTTCCAACTCTGTGATACTGTCTTAGTCAAAAACAGATTCTGAATCTAAAGCTAAACAAGTAGAGTTGTATAGCTACCTTCGCACATCATGCAAAGCCAATTACGTGGTTTGCTTAGCATCTTCCATGAATCCAGATACAATGGTTTCTAAATGATAGTTCATAGCTTATGTACAAACTTGGCCATGCTGGTGTATTCAGGAAACTAGGATTAAAGTTAGTCTTGGTGCAAGATGGGAACCCAGCCAATAAGCAACAGGCAAAAGAGGCATCTCTCTTATTGCAGGGTGGAAAGGAAAAAGATCTTGATTAAGAGCCATTTTTGCAATGCAGGCCTTTTTGCCAAGTTCAGACTAGAGATGAGAACTGCTCCCCAAGGGAATAAAGTAAAATAAAATAAGATTAAATAAAATAAGATTAAATAAAATAAAATGAATAAAATAAAATAAGTGAAGTGAAGTGAAATAAGTAAGATGAAAAAGGAATCTACCAGAGAAGGACCATCTGGCATGTAAAATGGAATCATGAGGTATAGGAAACTGGTTTTACAGAAATGAGGAATATAATCTGGATCAGATAAAGGGTTCAAGACCAAGAAATAGCCTTTGCAGGGAGGGTCTGGAGAGACTTTTCAAGCATTTTGTATGCCAGTTTTCCCTACAATTTGGGGAAAAAAGGAATGTGTATGTCTGAGATTTTTTGGGGAAAGTATTCAGACAACTGGGAAAAATGAATGAATGGATGGGATGATAGAGGGAGGGAGGAAGGAAGAAGAAAGGGAAGAAGAAAGGAAAAGAAAGAGAGTGTGAATGGAAGAAAGGAAGAGAGGGAGAGAGGAAAGAAGAAAGGAGAAAGGGAAGAAGGAAGGGAAAGAAAGAGAGTGTGGATGGAAGAAAGGGAGAGTGGAAGGAAGGCAGGAAAGAGAAAAGTGAAGGAAGGAACGACGGAACAAACAAACGAATGAACGAAGGAGGAAGATGTAAAAATGAGTCTCTCTCAAGCCAAACTAAATTCAGATGATGCAGCAAGACAGAATATTTTTTTCCCAATTTCCCAATTTCCCCTATTAGTCCTGCGGCTTCCTTGTTGCCTCCCATCCCAAGACGAGACTAAGGCGATTAGCCTTTCAAGTTCAGCCAAGCTTCTGTCTTTCACTCTTACCAATTACAAAGGGCCCCCAAAAAAGCCCGGCAAGTAGTAACTCCTTTCTACACAGGAACTGTGCCTATTCTCCCTGGCAGAAGGATTAAGAGCAAAGTTGCACCACACAGAGCAATTTTCTGGGACATCACCAGGACCAACTCACTGAGCAAGTCTTCCACTCTCTTTTCTAGTGGGATGAAACAATTTTAAGCATGGTTTTTTTTTTTTTTGAGCTGGAATAATATGGGGAACATCCTTGATCCGATAATATTTTTTTTCTTGTGCAAAATCTTCTTCCTACTCCAAATGAGAGCAACTTAATTTTCAGACATCAATCAGAATAGAGCTGGAAGGGATTTTGGAGGTCATCTAGTCCAACACCCTATTCAAGCAAGAGATCCTATACAGATCCAATAAGTGGCTGTCCGGTCTCTTCTTAATAACTTCCAGTGATGAGGCACCCACAACTTCTGGTGGCAAACTGTTCCACTGGTTAATTGTCCTCCTTCATTCCAGGTTGCTTCTCTCCTTGATTAGTCTCCATCCATTGCTTCTTGTTCTGCCCTCTGGTGCTTTGGAAAATAATTTGACCCCCTCCTTTTTGTAGCAGCCCTCAAATAGTGGAATACTGTTATCATGTCACACACACCCCCACTAGCCTTTCTTATATCTAGACTAGCCAAACCCAAATTCTGCAACCGTTCTTCATACGTTTCAGTCTCCAGGCCTTTAATCATCTTAGTTGCTCTTCTCTGAACTTTGTCCAAAGTTTCAACATCTTTTTTGTAATGTGGTCTCCAAAACTGGATGCTGTATTCCAGGTGTGGCCTGACCAATGCTTTGTACAGTGGTACTAATACTTCACCTGATTTTGATTCTACGCTTCTGTTTATACAACCAAGGCTTGTATTAGCTTTTTTGGCTGCCATCGCACAGTGTTATGTCGGAGGATGCATGTATACATAGAAGGAAAGATAAGTCTATTGGTTTGTTGTCACATTTGGCATATTGCTTCAGCCATTATATATTGTCTGGAGGGGGTCATGATTTGCAAAAAGTGTTTGGGAAAGGACAGAAGCTTGATCCTAAATGAAGATTTGGTACCCTCAATGAGCCAGTAACTCCATCCTTGTCTCTTCTGTGTTTGGTCCTTCTTCATCACTTTCTCCTCTTCCTCCTCCTCCTCTTTCTGGTGCCCAGTCCCACTACCTATTGTCCTCTTTCCATATTCCAGGATGTCTCTTCATTTGATATTCAAATCTTCACCCTCCCTTAATCATTCACCTCAACGGACTTCTTCTCCGTGAAGAGCTGGCCCTGTATGGAAATTTTACCCCTGTCTGCCTCAGAGCTCCATTATGGAAATTGGCTGCCTTATGTAAATGTTCTACAGAATTGCCACAACAACCAGGTGCTCTGTAATTGGCATAAGGATCCTAGCTGGGGTGTGCTATCCAAGCCTTGTTAGATGGTTTGTTTTGTGTATGTATATATTGGGAAGAGCATGCATAGTCTGTGTATATCTGGTGGCCCTTTGGCTTATGCACAGATATCATGTTTGTCCAACAAATCATAGTTAAATAAACCTTGGATTAATGTTACTGGGCACCTGATGATTGTGATCCGAACAGCAGGTTTCCACAAGGTATACAAATCCCAGCTTGGATTATAACTGACTTTAGATAATATAGGATTATGTATGAGATGATTTAAATACAAAGTCTGAATTTGAGTTTTTTCATATGCATTGCTGATTTCAGTTGGCAAATTTAGAGGAGTGTGTAAATGTTCCTGAGGTAAGGGAAACTAAAGCCTAAATATTTTGGACACTCGGTAATTTGGATCTCTGATACAGTCACTCCAGGAAAGAGTGATTGGAAATGATTGGGACACTTGGAAAAATCAAGACAAGGCAAACAGAGTCCAACAGAAGGCAAGGCAGTTGAAATGCCAAAGGAAGAGCTTTCAAAAATTCATGGAAATGGTTAAGTGATGAGAGACAATCTGGATGAAATGAGATCCATGGAGGATCAAAGAAGATGGGACACCAAAATCTAGAGATGGTGGGCACTTGAAATGGAATTCTTCTGCATGTAAAGAACTGACATGACAGGTGACATCACAGCAGTGTTCTGATATCTCAGGGGCTGCCACATCGAAGAGGGAGTCAGGCTATTCTCCAAAGCACCAGAGGGCAGGACAAGAAGCAATGGGTGGAAACTCAACAAGGAGAGAAGCAGCTTAGAACTAGGGAGACATTTCCTGACAGAACAATTAATCAGTGGAACAACTTATCTCCAGTAGTTGTGAATTCTTCAACACTGGAGGCTTTTAAAGAAGAGATTGGACCACCATTGGTCAGAAATGGTATAGAGTTTCCTGCCTAAGCTGGGGGTTGGACTAGAAGACCTCCAAGGTCCTTTCCAACTCGATCATTCTATTCTATTCTATTCTATTCTATTCTATTCTATTCTATTCTATTCTATTCTATTTTACTCTACTCCATTTCATTCCATTCTCTATTCTATTCTGTTCTGTTCTATTCTACTCTATTCTACCCAATCCACCCTACCCTACCCTATCATAACTCCTCTTTATTTCATTAGTATGACTTCTCTAAAAGTGAGCTAGCACTCATCACTGTTTTGGTTCATCTAGTCCAGTGGGAAACACAGAGATGATCACCTCCAGAAGTTCCACCCTTTCCTTTGTGGCAGCTGAGAAAAGGGCACTCCGCTTCTTTTCAGCGTCATAGAGGTGATACCTGAGCACAAATTTAAGAAGACATTTCATTCCAAAGAGTTTCATAGGATGGAGCAGATTTGATGGAGATTGGGGGGAGGGAACCTGAACTTCCTAGAAAAACTGTCTTCTGTTTGAAACCCTTCCCTTGTTTCTCTAATGCTGCTTCCATTTTTCCACCCTCCTCATGACAGCCAACGCCTTAAAGAAGAAGAAGAAATCCCAACTGCAGAAGAATCTACATATCACAAAAAAAAAACAAAAAAAAAACCAACCAGCAGAGGAGAGGAAAACAAGCCCTGAGCTTCCCACTGGAAGGGAAAACATGCAACGGCGTTCCTCAACTGTTGAAAAACGTGATGCTGGCAGAAGAACCCTATTCTTTCCCCTTTCCCCAATATGTCCACATTTCCAACATACAATGCATCTGGTGGAGAACTGGAGGCGAGGAAACAAACACTGCTGTTTTCCCACCTGCATGGGGAAATGCTCCAGACCTCACCTGTGTCAACTAGCCTCCCTTGTTTATAAGAGAAATTTGACACAAGATGCATGGATTTAGTCCACCTGAGTGCAGTGGGGTTGCCCAAATGCATTGCAAAGACTCCTGGAATGGTTCCCCGCTTGTCCGGTGGAAGAGGGTGGGGAAGGAGAAGCATGGTTCCCAACGCCTGCAGCCATTCAGTTACGGACAGGTGTGTTGGAGCTTCCTTCCCCTGTTCCATGGTGTTATTTTCTTTTAGAAAAAAAAAGAGAGGCCTTGTCTCACCCCCCCCCTCTTGAACCGCACCCCATTTCCAAAGGGAAGTCTCTGTATTTGGGCTGTTGCAACCAAGGAAGATAGAGACCTATTGCTCGCCACAAATAAACAAAGATATAGGCCCCTGCCTACTCATCCTGGCATCTCAAGAAGGGAGGGAGGAGTTGCATCTGCCAGAGTTTCTTTTTTTCTTGTTTTAAAGAAGTGCATTTTAAAAAAATCAATGGAAAGGAAGAGTGGGGAGGTCAAAGGCTAGACTTCTTTGATGCCGGTCTTCCTTTGGAAACAGGTCTTGGCCACTTTTCCCAAAGCAATAGTGAGCTTTGATGGAACAGTGGGAGTTGTTTCTTTTTGCCTTTTTCCCAGGCCTGTGGATTTGAGCTGAACCCTTTTGCAGGCAGATAAAGAAACAGCAGGCTGAAGAAACCATGAAGGTGTCAGCTGCCTTCACTCCCTGTTGCTGGCATGGGAGTGGGGGATGGGGGAGCACAGGGAATTCTCTCCTCCCCCACCAAGTTCTTTGGAAGATTGCTTGAAGCTGCATATTTCTCATGGAGTTTTATGTTGTTCCAGGTTTTGCTCAGAATGTTGTTCAACCAGGAGAGAATGAGACAAACAACTGTTGACTAACCAAAGGAGACCATGCCAGGCACCGGTGGTGGGAGAGATAAGGCATAATAAGTGGAGAAGGCAGTGAATATGTCTTCTGACTGTGATACAATAAAATATAGAAAATCCTTAAGCAAAGATCACACCTGGAGTACTGCATCCAGTTTTGGTCACCACATTATAAAAAAAAAACCATTGAGACTCTAGAAAGAGTGCAGAGAAGTGCAACCAAGATGATTAGGGGACTGGAGGCTAAAACCTACGATGAAGGGTTGCAGGAACTGGTCATAACTAGTCTAGTGAAGAGAAGGACCAGGGGAGACAGGATAGTAGTCTTCCAATATTTGAAGGGCTGCCACAGAGAAGAGGAAGGGGTCAATCTATTTTCCAAAGCACCTGAAGGACAGACAAGGAAGAATGGATGGAAACTGATCAAGGAGAGATTCAACCTGGAAATAAGGAAAATTTTTCTGATGGGGAGAGCAATCAGCTCATGGAACAGAAGTTGCCTTCAGAAGTTGTGGGAGCTTCATCACTGGTAGCTTACAAGAAGAGACTGAACTGCCCTCTGTTAGAAATGGTGTAGGGTCTCCTGGTTGGGCAGGGGGGGCTGGACTAGATGACCTACAAGTTCCCTTCCAACTCTTTTAATCTGTCTGTCTCTAGATTGAGCCAAGGGCTCACCAGATTTGGAGTCGGTACATGGGCCCAAAAGTGGACTGTGTTCCCCAGCTTGGAATCTCATAGCCAGGCAGAGGGAAATCATTCCTCCAGCTGAAGATTCATGAAAGAAGAATAAGACACTTGCTGAGTCAATCCTAAAGATCTAGATCTTGTAATAGAACCAGTTCTGATAGTTCAGATCTTGTGGCTCTGGACTCACAATCTTGATGACTTCTCAAGTCCTTTAATGCTAGGAGAAGGTAATGAGGGTGGTGGGTTGAGAGTCAAACCCCTCCACACCACAAAAAGGTGTGGAGGAACATCAAATTTCAAGGGAGGATGACCTCGGCAGGGGCTTCTTCTCAGTAGCTCTGCATCCTACTTCTTGAGCATTTGAGGATGAACTTCCTTCCTTTAAAAGGTTTGTCTCAACATCAACCCCAACCCTGCCTTGTCTTCCCTGAACCCTGAAACTTGTAACTGATTTTCTAGTTGACCGTTGTCATCTAGACACACTTGGGAGAACAATCAACTGTAGGCCAGCAAGATTCTGCTCTTGAAATTCTATTACATTTTAAAAAAAAAAATTAAGGGCAACAATGGGAAGGGGAGGATGCTCCAGGAAGCTTCCCACTTTACCTTCAAACTTTTTTTAGGGGTCAATTGATGGGAAGAGGAACTGTTGACTTCCATTCCTATTCCCAATTTTAACCCATTGAACACACTGAGAAAACAGGCTGAACCATTCAACCATGCCCTTTTCTAGTGAATCCCCTTGGGCAACACAGATAATTAGAGGGCTAACACATATAAAGAATGGTTGCTGGAATTGGATATGTCTAGTCTGATGAAAAGAAGGACCAGGGGTGACATGATAGCAGTCTCCCAATATCCCAGGGGCTGCCCCAAAGAAGAGGGAGTCAAGCTATTCTCCAAAGCACCTGAAGGTAGGACAAAAAGCAATGGGTGGAAACTAATCAAGAAGAGAAGCAACTTAGAACTAAGAAAAAATTTCCTGACAGAACAATTAATCAGTGGAACAACTTGCCTCCAGAAGTTGGGATGCTCTATCACTGGAGGTTTTTCAGAAGAGATTGGACAGCCACTTGTCTGAAATGATATTGGGATTCCTGCCTTAGTAGGGGGTTGGACTGGAAGACCATCAAAGTTCCTTCCAAGTCTGTTATTCTCTTTTATTGCCTCCTGAAATAGTCTTGAAATTTAATTGAAATTTGCCTTGATCTCGACCCAGACTTGGCTAGTCCATTTTTCTAACTAGTTGTTTCTATCTAATTTCTGTAGCAGTTTTTGAGCACTTGGTTCCTTGCTGATTGTGTTGCACATAGACATGGACAATCTAATAATTCAATCTTAATCAACACGCCTAAACGTTACGTTGGAAACTTGTAGTTGGAAGTTTCACACCAATCCAGAATCCCTCTCTTGGCCTCACAGACTTGGCTAATCTAGAAGTTGCAATGACTGTGTGTGCCAAAGTTGTTGTAACCGGTGTTGCTCATACACATTCCTGCTGAACATTGGGACATCACCTTCTCATATCGCTGTTGAAGTTCTTTCTCATCTCTCAGGAAAACACATTCTTCCCACTTTAAGCCACATTCAAGTCCTCTAATCAGTATGAGACAGTTGGTGTGGAAGCTATGGATTTTAAGTTCCCACACTGTTTTTAATGAGTTGCAACCTGGGCTATTGTGAAGTATTAAAC
This sequence comes from Laticauda laticaudata, assembly GCA_004320025.1. Taxonomy (NCBI): domain Eukaryota; kingdom Metazoa; phylum Chordata; class Lepidosauria; order Squamata; family Elapidae; genus Laticauda; species Laticauda laticaudata. The sequence goes on from BHFT01000436.1 coordinate 171,733, forward strand.
TGTATTTTGTGGAATGCATTTTGAGACTTCTCTGTATTGGTTGCCTCAGGAAAGTCCTACATCTAGGAGCTTCCAAGCCAACAGTCAATCTTTGAGCCCAGGGCTCTCCAACCTTGGCCACTGTCAACTCATAAAACATTTCTATGCCTGTTTTAGAGTTGCCATGAAGGGAGGTGGGGAGAAATTTGGAGGAGCAGTGTGGCAATTTAAAACCAAAAGTGCATTCCATTCTTATCTTGCAAAGATTGTAACTAAGCTACTGGAATTTCTGCCATGAAAATCCCTAATTGGAGAATGTGATTGATGACTCTCAGCTATGAACATATTTTGTTGGAGAATATGAATTATAATGCACCCAGAGAGGTGGGGGAAAAACAGGATCATAGGTGACAGTGGATTACGTGCCTCAGAATTGGCTTCATAGAGGTCATGCCAACATGTTAGCTCCTAATAAATTCACACTACCATGGGGAAGCTGCAACAATTGTAGGTGTGAACAACGGTCACAGCAAGTCCCTTTTTCCAATGCTGCTGTAACTTTGCATGGTCATAAAGTGAACTCTTAAGTCCAGAATTACCTATATTTGAAAGTGTGTGCTATAGTCCCAGTTCAAATCAAATCCAAACATCAGTGATCGGAAGTGCAATCATATGCATGGAGCTGGGCAGAGGTTGGCTCATTTTGCAAAATAAAATCCTCAAATTAATTAGTGGCTGATTACAATGTTCAAATTCTGGATGTTAAAAGGTTTGGCCTTTAAGCTCTTTTGGAGGTATCCTTTATTCACTCTGGAGGAAATCGCTCTACTATGATAATTCCTTTGAACTACATAACCACAAGCAGTTTTCTCTGGTTCCTGTTACCAGGAGCTTGCGATGGACTAATTTATGCCTTATTAACACAGTTTACATGCGTCAGGATAATCTCAGCTTTCCAAGATTGCTGATAATTAAGATGGCAACAACGCAAACTCCAAAAATCACCGTGAAGAAAGTAAATTCAGCAGAAGTACTTGAGTCTCAAATTGTTCTGCCTTTAAGATAAATTTCAGCCTTGATGGAGAACTTAAGAAGACTAGACCTGACATATCATACTTCAGGGCTATGATCACTTCCAGCCAGAAGTATGAGGCAATGAGACAGTCATATCAATTCTTAAGTTATCCAGAAATTGCTTGTTGGCTGCAACACCATCTTAAAAATGCTCAGCAAAGCTTTAATAGACCAGACACCAATGACACAAGGGAGCAGCAAACACCCACCAATTCTTTCTCCATAACTTCTTTCTTTGTGAAGTCCTTGATACTCTCTGAGCTTTCTTTCTGTCTTGTAGACATCTCATTACTCAACTTAGTAACATCATCAGTGTTCCTAAGGTAGGGAATTTTCTAAAGCACCTGTAGGCCAGATAATAAGTAATGGATGGAAACTGAACAAGGAGAGATTCAACCTAGAAATAAGGAGAAACTTTCTGACAGTGAGAACAATCAACCAANGAAATAAGGAGAAACTTTCTGACAGTGAGAACAATCAACCAATGGAATAGAAGTTGCCTTCAGAAGTTGTGGGAGCTTCATCACTTGAGACTTTAAAAAAGAGACTGGACTGGTATTTGTTAGAAACGGTACTGGGTCTCCTGCTTGGGCAGGGCGTTGGGCTAGATGACCTACAAGGTCCCTTCCAATTCTGTTAATCTGTAAATCTGAAATGTCTGCAAGACACCAACCAAGCTCAGAAAACATCAAGAACTCCATAGTTCTACCAAGATTCTCTTCTATTAATAAATTCTTTTTTTGTCCCCAAAGCCATAGCCATAGCCTTAGCCTGGTAAATTTAAGAGGATGAAGAAACAGTAAAAAAAAGAAAGGAGATTTTTGGCTTCCTAGAATGGAAACTTGTTTCCAGTTTCTCAAATCTGGAAACAAAGCATGACAGTCTAAGGATGGGCTTCAATCTCCAGCCAGTAGTTTCCTCTTGGAATGTGGGCTGCTGTTGGGAGGCATTAGAAGACACCAGAAAAGGTGAGGAGAAATGTTTCCTTACCAGGATCTCGGTGACTACCGTCATTCCTCATTTCTGTGGAATCCGCCACATCACCGTTCATTTTCATTTCTGAAAACGGAACACAAGCTGATGTTAATGACTTGGCACAATCCAACCCCAGAATGAGCAACGGAGTATCATTAGAATAATCTGTCTTCAGACTTTCAAATTTCTAATGCCTACATAAGCAACCTCTAGAATATTCATAAAGTCATAAACCCTCCTTTCATTTATGCTCTTCTCCTTCTACTCTGATTTGAGCTTTCCTCCATCCTCAATTTCCCAGGTTCAGGGCAGGGAGATTGACAAAAACAAGAAAACGAGGAGACATTTCCCTAATTTGTTGAGACAAAAACAACTCCAGATTTGGCTTTGATTTCTTAACCAGAAGGGATGCAGAAAAGCAACCCATGTTATCAAGAGGTCTCCTAAAAATCCAGAGAATGAATGAATGAAACAAATCAGGTCTTAGAAAATAATCAACCTTGACCACCAACTTTAGAATCTCATCCCCCAAGTTGCAATAATCATCCCTGTTGAGGTTGGTTGGATTTTAACCTTCCCCAAGGACTCTATCTAGAGCCTACCTCAAGTACATTTCTATATTTATCCTTATTCTGAGAAAGTCCAGTTGCTTCTTGAAAAAGCATCTCTGGGACAACCAGGACCTGGATGACTCAGATTCTCCAAAGATACATTTCGATATTTATATCAAATTCATCCTGAACTAGAGTTGGCTAGCAATTATGATCTCAATGTTACTGATTAGGAACTGAGAATAGGAGGAATAGATAATATACTACAATGAAAGTACGAAATCTTTGCTACCAACCTAGATAGGAACATCGCAAAATACAAAATTCAGGTGGTCCCCCATGTAGGAATGCAATTGAGCCCAACATTTATGTTGCCAAGTAAGAAATTTGCTAAGTGAGTTTCACCCGCTTATGACTTTTTTTCACCCCGTTTGGTAAGGGAATCCCTGCAGTTCTAAAAATTTGCAACAGTGTTGTGAAGTGATTCTGGTTTCCCCATGGACTTCACTTGTCAGAAGGTTGACAAAGAGAAATATGTGATCCTGGGACATGGCAATTGGCATAAATTTATTTATTTTTATTTATTTACTTATTTTGTCAAGTGATTATAAGATAACAAGTATAAGTATAAACATAGTTATGAATACATGAAATGGATACATATAAGAAAAATAAAAAGAAACAATAAGACAGGAAGGGTAGGCACGTTGGTGTGCTTATGCATGCCCCCTACAGACCTCTTAGGAAAGGGGTGAGGTCAATAGTTAGAAAGTCTGAGGTTAAAGTTTTTGGGTTTGGGGAAGAAACCACCGAATCAGGTAGAGTATTCCAGACATTGACCATTCTATGGCTGAAGTCGTATTTCCTGCAGTCAAGTTTGGTACGATTAACTTTGAGTTTGTATCTATTGTGTGCTCTTGTGTTGTTATGGTTGAAGCTGAAGTATTCATTGACAGGTAGGACATTGCAATGTATGATTTTATATACTATACTTAGATCGAACCAAAGGTGGCATAGTTCTAGGTTGTCTAGATCTAAAATTTCAAGTCTGGTAGCATAAGGTATTCTGCAACGAGTACAGTATAAATGTGAGTCAGTTGTCGAGCATCCAAATGTAAATCACGTAATCAGATGTTGCAATGGTGGTAAGTGTGAAAAATAGTCATGTCCCTTTTTTGCAGTGCTGTTGTGACTTCAAACAGTCACTAAGCAAATTTTTGTAAGTGGAGATCTTATGGTGCAAAGAGCTGCAAATAGAAGCAGAACAACTGTGGCAAAAGAAAGCCAAAATAGAAGTACCAACAGCCATCGGTGCCTTGGGTGCAATGTGAAAATATCTGGAGCACCAATTTTGTCGGCATTGACAAAATCCCCATCAGTCAATTGCAAAAGGCAGCTTTACTTGGAACAGCTGACATCCAGGGCCAAGCCTTTTACTACCATCAAAGAACGGCATCTGACTATCCCAGGTTCTTGGGAAGGACGCGGTAGATGGACAAAAATGACACATTCCCTCTGAACATCTGGCTGACTGTGCAACGAACCGTAATTTGCATAAACATCTATTAGTTGATCCCTCTTTTTTGTTCCAAAGACAGAGAGAGAGAAAGTAAACACAGAAAGGCAATTTGCATCAAAAGACAAGGCTACCAGTTAAAGTCAAGTTCCACAACACACAATTGTTTTTTTTTTCAGCAGGCTAAAGAAGGAAGTGGTACAGTTTCTGTGCCTTACAGGCTCGAGTCCACAGAGGAACCAACAATAGCAAAAGATAATTCAAGAGTTTAGGAAGAAAAGTTGCTCAGAGATGCTCCAGAGAAATACCAGGTAGTCTTTGACTTATGTCACCATTCATTTAGCAACTGTTAGAAGTAAATCATAATAAGAACATCTGCCTGGTCCTGCCCTGGAGAACTGGGAACAAACCACCAAATTCACGATTTCATGTTGGATTCGCGTAATCCCACATTTTAAAATCATTTTAAACAAACTTGCAGGGGATGAAACACTGTTTTAAGATGATGGGCCTTAGGAACAAGATAACATTTTCAGTCTAAAAAATGAGGTTGGGTCTGGGATTGGTCCCAAAATAGAATATATCAAATATATAATTCTTTATTGGCCAAGTGTGATTGGACACACAAGGAATTTGTCTTGGTGAAAATGCTCTCAGTGTACATAAAAGAAAAGATATATTTATCAAGAGTCAAGAATCATCAGGTAAAACACTTAATCATCATAAGATACAATAAGCAATCAAATCATACTAGGAAACAATAAATATAGAATGGAATGGAATGGAATGGAATAGAATAGAATAGAACAGAACAGAATAGAATAGCATAGAATATTCTTTATTGGTCAAGTGTGGACACACAAAGAATTTGTCTTGGTGCAAATGCTCACAGGGTACATAAAAGAAAAGATACACTCATCAAGAGTCAAGAATCATCAGTTACAACACTTAATAATAGTCATAGGGTACAATTAGCAATCAAAATTCCAATAAGCTGCCATTCTTTATCCCAAAACCAAGACAGGGATATTTTCAGTGCCAGAACCTGACTGTAGAAGCAGGTTGGCCCTAGGAAAGCTCACAATGGTCTGTTTGCCTATTTCTCTGTAAGCAGGGGTGGGCTGCTGGGGGTTCGCAGGGGTTCTGGAGACCCCCTAGCTAAAATTCTGTGCAGTTCAAAGAACCCCCAAATCCCACTCCTGGCTGGTCCCAGCCCAGCCCTCCCCTCCCAGGAGTCCCCATGTGACCCATTTTGGATACAGGTAAGTGCAGGATGTGCACGGAGGCTCAGGGAAGGCAAAAAATGGGCCTCCTGGAAGTTAGGAAAGGCCAGAAATAGGCCTGTTTTTGGCTTCCAGAGAGCCTCTGGAGCCTGGGGAGGCCATTTTCATCCTCCCGGAGGCCTGAGGAAAACCTCTGGAGCCTGGGAAGGGCAAAAACTCCCCCCCCCCTGTGATGCAGGAGGCCGACTAGGCCACGCCCACCTAGCAACCGGGCAGAGAACCCATTGCTAAAATTTTTGAATCCCACCTCTGTCTGTCGGGTTTCTGCTACTTGGGAATTCTACTTTTTGGAGCCATGGGTAGAAAATTTTTCCCCTGCCATCTGATCTCCGATTGCTTCACCTGGAGATCTGTGCAAGATGGGAGATTTCTTCTGCATAGGTGGAACTGCACCTGAAGGAAGCAGCACCGTAAGAACGGCCTGCATCAAAAGAATACACTCCATGCATGCTCAGAGATTGCGTTTTCCCCGAGACGTGAGCTTTCGGAGCTGAAGGGAACAAGCAGTGCTCAACCCGGCTCCCTGTTGGCACAGGTTTCCATCCCTTGCCATCTGCCATGGCATCAAGGGGCAGCCTTTTTGTTTTTCAGTGCCCCATCCTGATCAGATGCCAATCCCGATAGAATCCCAGCTTGGATCAGCTAAGTTCTAAGAACACCTGTTCCCAGTTTTCTTCGATTCTTGGCTCCGGCACAAAGGAACCGAATGGAGATTCCAGATGAGGATGCTCGGAGCGATTGCCGGCTTGCCAGTTATAATTAAATTGGATTTAACATCAAACAGGCGGGTTACGGGAAGAGAATCTCGTCACAGGTAGCATCAGCAGCTAAAACCGCCTTGTGAATTCCTTGGGTGAGCACACACCTCTGGGCTTGCAACCGAGCACATGATTGGCAACATCATTTAGGAAATGTGTTTGGCACGAGGTTGTCTCTCCAGAAGGGTGCCTTCTTCCCGTTTAGAATGCTGCTTTTTGTTTTTTTGCACGGGGGAAGAAATTTTGGCTGCTCGGCTGCTTCCCTGCAATGTGACAGTCACCCTTGCATGCTCTTGTTCATCAGGCTGGAAGGGGAGGGGGGAACGTGGATTAATTAGCCAACTAACGAGGAGTAAGCCTTCCAAAGCTTGTGCAACACAGTCAGACTTGTTGGTTTCATTACCCCACAGAGCAAGTTTCACCCGTCAGCTTTCCCACACAGCTTCGTTGCTTCAGTTGGACGGCAGAAGGAAAGCTTGTGCCTCAGCCAACGCGTTGCAGAAGAGGGCTTTGAAGTTCTTTCCACGGCAGGCGTCGGCTGTGCCAAGGAGGCGAGTGGCATTTGGAAACCCCGAAGTGAGTTTTGCCTTCTTCAGCAGAAAGCAGAACAAAATGGTCAATGCCGCATTTCTTCATCCTCAGTTTTTGGCTGTGGTCTTTGGAGGTGCTGCTGGAGGTCCCTTAGAGAGGATGAGTAATTCCTAGGACGTTGTGTGAGTAGGTCTCTTGTCAAGTATCAAACTGTCATGCAAGACTTTGATAAGCATCCAATGCTGGTGTCCCATTATTAAATTGAGAAACAGAAACAAGCAAGTAAAAAAACCCTTAATGCATCCTGAGGCAATTGTGGTTCTCATTCTGGCCAGCATATCTATCAACTTTTCCATGCTTCTAAATCATCATTACAAAAATGCAATCTTGCTGCCATCATACTATAGATATTCTACTGTTCTGCAACATTCATTCAATAAACATTCAGATAATGAAGTTGGAAGGGGCCTTGGAGGTCTTCTAGTCCAACTCCTGCTCAAGGCAGGAGCTTTACCCCATCTCAGTCCAATGGTGGTCCAATCCCTTCTTAAAAACCTCGAGTGATGGAGCACCCACAACTTCTGGAGGCAAGTTGTTCCACTGATTAATTATTTTCACTGTCAGGAAGTTTCTCCTTAGTTTTAGGTTGCTTCTCTCCTTGATAAGTTTCCATCTGTTGCTTCTTGTTCTATGCATAATGTACATTAAAAACACACTTCATGTACAGCAGCAATAAGATCATTTAGACTTTATTCATTTAGTCCGAAGGCCAGGTACACCATAAAATGCTTTACTTTCTGCCCTAGGTTGATGTGAGAAAAAGGGGTGTGTGAAAGAGAAGACCCAACTCAGTGAAAGCTATCAGAAATGATGACACATCTCACACATCATTAAACAACTTGGTTTGAAACAAAAGAGAACATCTGGGGATTACCACTGTCTAGAGGTGATTTTGAAAACAATTTCCATTTGCTCAGAAATTCAGGATGGAAGAGGAAAGGAGGGTACAGAGAAATTAGAAGATTGTGATAGCCAGTTTTGTGGGTGAAACTCACTCTAATCTGTCCTTTCTAACAAAGGTGTTGTGGTATAAGATGAATGTGTCACAAAAACAGCTTCAGGATTGTTTGCAAAAGTGAATCTACAGGGGAACAAATGTGCAAATAAGCCAACAAGCAAAAATACTCCCGTTCTTCAAACTTCAAACTATTCAGTCTCCCAGATCCCTTTTGCTTAGCTAAATAGTAAATTGGATTTTAATTTTCTCACTCTTGTTCTTTTATTCTGGATTTCCAAAACTTCAGCACAAACTTTCTACAGGAACAAAAGGGAAAAAGAATCCTTCGCTTCTACACTTTGTTGGGCAGCATTATTACATCAACCCAAATTGGTTACAAATATTAACTTTCATGTTCTGAATTTATTTCCCACCCCTCCTAATGTCATAAATGGGGAAGAAATGTCCAGGTTTAACCTTGAACATGGTCTGTGTTAACCCATGAAGGTAGATCAGACTAAATAAAAGTGCCACATAAATCAGGATTCTTGTAACAGCTCTAATAACAGAATTTTGCATGGTCTGAATGAGTTTCCTGCTGTATTTTTTTCTTTGAACTAGAGAAGGATTTGTCTGAGATGGTTTCTCAAGTTACTTTCTTAGTCTGGGGTTAAGTCCTGTTTATCTGACTGTGGATGGTGACTCTTCAAGGCCATTCCATATCGGTCCTCTACACTTTGCTACTGATTCAAATACCGACCTGTTTCTTTGGGGACTGTGTCAAAGTCGATTTAAATGTTTTATCCTACAGGTTGCCCAGAACTGTGTTGAAATTTGATGGCCTATATATATTTAATCAGTATGATTTGAACTCTTGGCTATCACATGCTGCAATAGTTTCTCTGGGAGAGAAAAATCTGAGTGTTAAAATAGATACGGAAGGTTATATGCTTACATTTGCCTAGCTAGACATATTTATTCATGAAGGACTAATCTACAAAAGTGATGTCTACTTCTGAATGATTAGCTGATCCAAAGATAGAACTGGGGACTACTGTTTTGCTAATCAGGTAATTGTTATGGATACATTTGTTAAACAATGACTGAACAAACTCAAGCCGAGACTCATGTCGTTCTTGTTATTATTATTATTATTATTATTATTATGGCACATTGCATAGTCAGACAGGTATTTATACTGGATTTTGTATTTTAATTCACCTATCCAGTCCTTTCCAAAGACTTGGGATAGGCAAATATTTGTTGTTTGATGGTGTTAAAGATCTCGGCACAGGATGTCAGCTTTTTCAAATCAAGCTGCCTTTTGCAATTGACCGGTAGTGAGTTTGTCAATGCCGGGGATGTTCATGTGGTGCTCCAGATGTTTTGGATTGCATCCAAGGTGCCTATTCTTATTGGTACTGCCTTTGCTTTCTTTTCCAACAGTCATTCTATTTCTATTTCCAGGTCTTTGTATTATGATTATTCCTCAAGCTATGTGTGGCTCTCTAGGGTGTTTACAATGTTTACAATTCTTCAGTGAAAAACAAGATTATACCAAGCATCACATTAATATGGAACTCAAGTCAGCCGTCACCTTAGACTGAAGTCCAGGTAAACATCAAAGTGGTGCCTATGATTTACCAGGGAAGGTGCTGAGTGAACAGATGTAGAGAAGGAGACAGGAAAAATGACCCCACCATGAAAAAATCCACAGGATTTGAACTCCTCCTGGTCTTCTGGACAAGTTGGCATTCATAATTCAATGGGATATGAAGCTCTCAACAACTAAACAATTTCCTTCAAAAGAAGGACTCCTTCTGATAGCCTAGCTAGGATTTTAAAGCTCAAAACCATCACTCTGAATTTGTGCTAGAAACCATTGCAAATCTTTAAGTCCTGACAAAATTCAGAACTCAACATAGTTTTCAGAAAGTTCTCAAGAACAACTTCCACTGAAAATGCATTGAGCCATCTGTCCTAGATGTTAGCAGAATACGAAGGGCTTTGTTTGCTCCATGTCTTTCCTGCACTTTTCTTGGCCATTTTTGTTGGATTATTATCCCACACAGGTTAAGAAGGATGTAAATATTATTTCTGGAACTGCGGACACACAAAATCCAATTTGCCATTAATGAGCTTGAGCAACTATTCTCCTTTTTGGGAGAGGCAGCTGGGCTTTTCAAGGAGAAATGCTATGCAGAGAAGACAATATTGAATAACACCAGAGGTTGCGAATCTCTGACCTGACACTCAATTCTTGCTGTAAAGCAGAATCAGGAACACTTTGGATACCAGCAAGAGGTGCAATGTTTCTCCTGTACATAAGGTCATGCTTCACCCTCTCTGAGGTTCTGGATGCTTCCCCCAAGAAAGGGGGTCTTGATCAAAAATAAAAATTTGAGGGGAGGGGAGATATTGCATTAGGTTTCCATTTAAATTTAGAAATTAAATAGAATTGTTTCACAGGCATTTAATCTAGCTATTAGTTTTCTGCTGCTATAACCATTTCAAGCTCTGTTCTATCTATCTATCTATCTATCTATCTATCTATCTATCTATCTATCTATCTATCATCTATCATCTATCTATCTATTTATGAATGCTGTTCAGCTTCCTTTGGGTATTATCCCACGTCATTGTAGTTGTGCTTTTAAAGTTGTAGCAACGTTTCGGCAGAATCTCATCTGCCATCATCAGGCTTCTGTATGGAGTATTTATGTATGTATGTATGTATGTATGTATGTATGTATGTATGTATGTATGTATGTATTTATCTATTATCTATCTATCTATCTATCTATCTATCTATCTATCTATCTATCTATCTATCTATCTATAATCTCTCTCTCTCCTCTCTCCCTCATTAGTTATCATCTATCTTAGAACATTGCCAACTGCCAAAATTCTCATGGAAAACTTACTTTAATGCTACATTTCCATAATGCAATGTCTTTACCAGACATCAATTCCCTTTTGCTCCTGACTGCACACACTGGCATTTCTGTGGGACAAGAAACGTTAAAGATCTCTGATAGCCACCCTGAAGAAGTTCTTTGCAGGTCCCAAAAGTCCTTCAAGGGCCATGTCCTCCAAAGCCAGGTGAGCTCTTTCCTCATGTTGTGGAGAAGTAGAAAGGTGAAGGTGAAGGAGGAGGAAGGAGAAGTTGAAAGAGGAGAAAAAGAAGGAAAGATGAAAGAGAAAGAAAGGACAAAGGAGAAGCAGGATGAAAAGAAGAGAAAGAAGAGGTGAGGATGAGCAAGAAAAGATGAAGGAGGAGGAGATAGATGAGGAGAAAGAGAAGATAGATCATGAGCAAGAAAAGGAGAAGGTGGTAGAAAAAGCTTTGTATTGTTATTTGAGTCTACTTAATTCTATCATCTCTTATGGAATTGCTAACCAGGAATAGATGCCAGGAAAAGGGGGTCTGGAATTCAAATCCTGCCATTTTCTTTGCTCCGATCAGGATAGGATCCGTTGTACAGCCCCAGATCTTACAAAAAAGCAATTCACCTGTCCCCTCCAATCCTCTGGATTCGTGCATTTGCACACTCACAACTTCACGCAAAGTAAACGATCCACCCATGCGGACCCACAAGATATGTTCATCAGACACCTCACCGCTTAATCCGAGTCCCAGTTCCCTGAGCCAAGATGCTCTCAATAGAGCTGTTATTACCAGTAGTAATCCCTTGAGTAGCCTTGTTATTACTCTCCAATGACAGAGCCTGAAGTTGGGAGAGGTTTCCTGACCATGTACAAAGGGCAACCACTTTCCTTCAGGACGGAGCCAACCCAAGGCTGACTTTTCACTACCCAACCCAGAAAGTCAACTGGCGCAATGCACAGGTAAAATGGGAGCTTTCTCACCTGCCAGATGATACCTGGATGACACCTGGAGGGGACAATTTCACCTTCCCCCCTCCCCAATCTTTTTCTCCCCCTCCTGCCCTGATGGCTTTGAGAGCTCTCTGCCACCCTGCTCCAACCTTCTTGTCTCGTGTCAACTTTCAATCCGATGCATGAGGCTCCTCAAATATCCCAGGGAGAGGAAAACAATTTGGCAGATGGATCGGGTCAAAACTGACCCTTAGGTTGTCCCAGGGGGCTTCCTTTTCCATGGGTGAAACTAGGGGCCAGGCCTCCCTCTTTCTCCCCCTCCCCTAAGCATCCCCCACCTCTGCTCCCCTGCCTTTGCCAAGCCTTACCTGTGTGCGTTAAGTCCAGATTCACCATCCTGCTGGTGGGGAAATACCTGCTGCACCCCGGCCAGCCCCCACCCACCGAGGTGGTCCGTGGGGCTGCCAGCTTTCCCCCCTCTGCCGAGTTCTTCTCTCCACCAGCCTCTTTGCCAGTTGTGGCTCGCACCTCTGGCTCGGCGGTATTCCTGAGTGCACTGAGGCAGGTGAGAACATTACCTGAGCTGCAGCCACACCCCCCGTGACACTTCTCATCCCGGGCAATCTATTTTTTTTCCATCTTTTTTTTTTTTTTTNTTTTTTTTTAGGATTATTATGCATCCTGGCCGGAGTCCCATGCAAAGTGATCCATTTGCATATTAGTAGCTTCATTTGGGCTGCGTCCCAACAGCCCTGGAGAAAGAGGGTGGGGCAGAGCAGGAGGGAGGGAGGATTCTGTGTGTGTGTGTGTGCGTGTGTGCATGTGTGTGTTGTGCTCGTGTGCAAGGGTGGTTGGGGGAAGCAGCCAGACCCATGAAAGTCTGTTTACCTGACAGAGCAGGAGGCTCTGAATGTTAAACCTGCCCTTTCCAGAAATGGGGCTGGCTTTTCTCCCCTTCTAACATGCATAACTTAGAAGGAGATGTCTACAGTGGGAAATGTTTTTAGCCAAAGTTGCAAACTCCTAGTGAAGTGGGGCTCTGGTCCTGGAAGACCCCCCCAAACCCACCCAGTCCCAGGGGGAGGGGTGGCCTGACTGAGCCAATATAAATGCCCACCTGAGCTGGAGCAAGGATTGTGTAGGCTCCTTACGTGGTGGGGTGAAATGTGTTTTGGATTGCACCACATGGTGAATAAGACTTTGTGATAGTGATCTGAACAAACAGAAAAAGGGCCAGGAAGAAAGGATGGGAGGAGACTGACTTACCAATAGATCTAGGGAGACTTACCGGCAGAGGAAGAAACATTATTATTATTTATTAAATTTATATTCTGCCTATCTCACTAGGCAGCTTACGGCATCATAAAAGCAAGCATACCAAGTATTAAAACATTAAGTCATAAAGAATAGAAAAGCATCCTTTGCCTTGCTGGTGTGTGGTGTAATCCAGAAAAACTCGATTGCCTTTTAAATCAATATTTTTCAACATTGGCTACTTTAACCAGGGTGGACTTCAACTCCCAAATTCCTCATCCATCCATAGGGAATTGCCCAGTCATGTTCCCCTCCTTTTAACAGGAGTTACTGGTCTCATATGAACACGGTGGTGGTTAAAGTGTTGAAAAGTGGGTTCACACTTTGGATCCTGTCTTGTTTCTGTCTCTTTTGATCTAAACTGAAAGAAAAGCTGGCAAGGTTTGATGGAAAGGTCAAAAGATCCATGATTGTAGAACTTGGAAAAGATTGGAGAAGAGAGATTAAGGCTTCCCCTCTCTACTCATGAAGGATAAGAGTAAGTTGGTCCAGATGGACCAGTGGTGTCCAACCTTGGCAATTTTAAGACCTGTGGACTTTATGGCTGGTTGGCAAATTCCAGGAGCTGAAGTCCAGAAGTCTTAAAAGTTGCCAAAGTTGGACAACTTTGCTCTTAGACTTTTAGTTCGACCCAGCAGACTCTTTGGATGTTCAAATGAATTAGCTCACTTGGTCTCATGGTAGGGTTAGCAGTTGAGTAGAACAATTCCCACCATAAGTATTGTTTCTTAAGTTCCATTTTTGGAGACAGAAAAGCAGAGTTGGAAGGGACCTGGGAGGTCTTCTGGTCCAAGCCTCCATCAGCAGGACTCCATCAACCATTTCAGACAAATGGTTGTCTAATCTCTTCTTCAAAAGCTCCAGTGTTGGAGTGTCCACAACTTCTGGAGGCGAGCAGTTCCACAGGTTAATTGTCCTCACTGTCAGGAAATTTCTCCTTAGTTCTAAGTTGCTTCTCTCCTTGATTAGCTTCCATCTGTTGCTTCTTGTCCTGCCTTCAGGTGCTTTGGAGACAGAGACAAAGACCTAAATCCCAGCAGAATGATCAGTGAATGATTCTGCCTCTGAAGAAAACTCGCCTGAATTATTTTTGCTTACACCTCCATGGCCTAAAGTTGGCCGTAAGAAAGGATGCTGGCACCTTCTGGAACAGTATCAAAGGAAGATACAAAATGTGATCTTCCAATGTTCAGCTTTTCTGGATGATCTTCAGGAACCTCCCTAATATCTGATACCACAACACACCTTGGAAAGATCCCAACCTCATCAACATGGCAAGCTGGACCCCCGATCTGGTACGGTATTAGCCAGCAAAAGGCTATCATTTCCATTAGGGCTTATCAAAAACAATGAATTAGAAAGTAGGTTCATATTCATTGGATGAAACTTTTATCTTCTCATTTAATTCTTTCCTCCTTTCGGTTTCCCTGTTTTTTTGCCCTAAGAGTTTTGGATTGGGCCCTTCTCACTGTCACCTCATTTCTGAAGAACTTTATCTCTCAGATCTGTACAAATATTGGATAATTAGAAGATTCTATTTCCTTTAATCTTTAAAACCCTACTTATACATATCTGATATATCAAAGAGGTTAATTTTAATAGTCTAGGTCTAGGTTAGAATCAAGAAATTGGTAATTCACCAACTTCCTCTTCTTCTACTGTATGAATTTTTTTGGGTTTGTCTATTTCACACATTATATTCTGGGGTTCTTGGTGCTCTCTGTGCTTGGCTGTTTTCTTGCAGACGTTTCATTACCCAACTGGGTAGCAGTATCAGCACTGGAAGGGATGGGGTTTGTAGCATTGATTTTGAGTACTGATAATGTTACCTTAGTTTGGTAATGAAATATATACAGGAAAACAACCAGACTCAGAAAGCACCAAGGATCCCATAGTCCTTTTTCTCCTCCTCCTCCTCCTCCTCCTCCTCCCTCCTCCTCCTCCTCCTCCTCCTCCTCCTCCTCCTTCCCCCCGCACACACCATTCCCTTCTAACATCGATGATGTTCCCTAATTGGGTAATGAAACATCTGTAAGAAAATAATCCAGCTCAGAGAGCACCAAGGACTCCACAGTTCAACCCTGAGCTACAGATAGTCTCGTCTATCAGTTAAGTCAACCCTGGGCTAGAAATATTGGTACATTATATTCTTTTAGGAAGAATAGAAAATATACATTAGACTTTCCAGGTTAACACTTGACTTGGTGATTTTAATACTATTTTGTTTGTCCCTTCTGAGATTCAGTGGTATATACTTTGCTTTCATTCGTGTTTGCAGAAGCCCTTGGTGTATCTCCCACTCCTTGTCCTGAGCTACCTCAGCTGCCTTTCTCCTCTGAATTTTTAAATGGATTTCTGAAAAGTGCCATCTCTGCTTAAAGCTGATTATCTGCCCTTGCCCATTGGGGAAACCGAGGCACTACATTTCCCCCTCCCCTTGCTTCTCTTAGGGACTGTTCACAACTGACATATTCTGAAAAGTTGCTGTGGATCAAAGGATTATGGGCACAGAGGGAGCTGCCTGAACTATATTCAAATTATGCAAAGCCATCTATTTGGGTGAGCTTTATGCAAATTGCCAGGGACCTTCATTTTTGAAATTGGAGATTTCAAAATTTATTTCCTCTAAAGTCACAGGGAGTTAAGGATATTTGGGGGGCTGGGAGAATCAATTCTGCCTTTTGTGTGAGAGAGTTCCACCTGAAGGTCCATTGTGAGAGTATGCAAACTTTAGAGGCCAAAACCTCCTAAAGTCTTTTAATAGAATAACAGAGTTAGGAAGGGGCCTTGGAGGTCTTCGAGTCCAACCCCCTCTCAAGCAGAAAATCCTTCAGACAAATGGTTGTCCAATCTCTTCTTAAAAGCCTCCAGAGATGGAGCACCCACAACTTCTAGAAGCAGGCAGTTCCACTGATCAATTGTTTTCACCATCAGGAAATTTCTCTTTAGTTCTAGGTTGCTTCTCTCCTTGATTAGCTTCCATCCGTTGCTTCTTCAAAACTGGAGGTGTTTTTGCAGGAATGCAATCCATTGCATAACTATCGCCTTAAATCCCCTCTTAGTCAGAAAAAGATGGGAGATCTGAATATGTAGATTTTTTTTTCATGCAACTTTCTCTTTTTCTCCCTTGGTGTCCAGGATTTCCATATTATAGGATGGATTTAGAGTGTCCTCTTGTGGTCTTTTGAAGAATCACTCCAGGTCAATATCTCCAGGCTCCATTTTAATCATTTGAAGAACTGTAAAAGAATAACAGAGTTGGAAGGGACCTGGGAGGTCTTCTAGTCCAACCCCTTGCTCAGCCAGGAAGCCCTATACCACTTCAGAGAAATGGTTGTCCAATCTCTTCTTAAAAACTTCCAGCGTTGGAGCATTTACAATTTCTGGAGGCAAGTTGTTACACTGATCAATTGTTTTCACTGTCAGGAAATGTCTCCTTAGTTCTAGGTTGCTTTTCTCCTTGATTAGTTTCCATTCATTGCTTCTTGTCCTGCCTTTAGATGCTTTGAAAAATAGGTTTATCCCTACTTCTCTTTGGCAGCCCCTCCAATATTGAAACACCACTATGATGTCACATCACCCCTAGAAGTTTTTGTCCCTTGGTGATTTTCATGACATGTTAGGTAATTCCTCTGAGAATCTTTAAGCACCTGAAGTTAAAGACTTCGCTGGATTCACATTCATCCTGCTTTAGGATAAATTTATTTGTGGTGTCACAGGATCAAGAATGGTGCTAATTAGAGCAAGTGAAATAAACTCTGATTTTACTGTCGTTTCTTTCATTGTCGTGAGTCACCCACAACTCTGGAGAGTCAGGTAGTATACAATTTGATAAATTATTATCATCACAAAGCAAAAACCATAAAAAAGGCTTCCTTCTTCTAATTACCTTCCCAGGGACCAAAGAAACAATAAACTCAGTCAGTCCTAAAACATTGAGAAAGCCAAGAGGAAAACAAAACAAAACTCGGTGAAACCAGGAGAAAATACAAGGAGGGGACTATCACCACTGGGAATCAAGACCCGTTTAAGATAAACCCCATAATTAAGAACCAACTATGTTCATAGAATACCCCCTTTGTTCTCTCAGAGGATAGTTGTTTCTTGAGTTCCATCTCATTACCCCAAAGAATTCACCCCATATTTGACCTTACTGACACATAGAATGCTGCCCTTATCAATCAATTTCCCCGGCTGCAACCAATTAGAGGTACATCTTAATTTGCATGGCACAAAAGAGAGGGATTGCATGGTGGTCCTTTTTTTAATTATTTTTAGATTAGTCTCAACTGCCTCTGGTACCACAGTACTCTGTTTCAACCAGTCTCCAACGTAAAGAAACTCTTGTGAAAAAAAGAGGATGAGACATATTCCTTCTCCCCTTCTTCTATAGGAGCAATTCATTTATTACAGTAGGGTATCTATCACCTCTCATCTAATCACCGAAATGATGTGGGGACTGGAGGCTAAAATATATGATGAACTGCTGCAGGAACTGGGCTTGGCTAGTCTAGTGAAGAGAAGGACCAGGGGAGACAGGAGAGCATCTTCCAAAATTTGAGGGGCTGCCCCAGAGAGGAGGAAAGGGTGTCAAGGCACCTGAAGGCCAGACAAGGAATAATGGATGGAAACTGAACAAGGAGAGATTCAACCTGGAAATAAGGAGGAATTTTCTGACAGTGAGAACCATCAACCCATGGAACAGAAGTTGCCCTCAGATGTTGTGGGAGTGCCATCACTTGTGACTTTCAAGAAGAGACTGGACTCATCTGTCAGAAATGGTGTAGGGTCTCCTGCTTGGGTGGGGAGGTTGGACTACATGACCTACAAGATCTCTTCCAGCTCTGTTATTCTGTTATTATTCTGTTATTCAGAAGTTGTGGGAGCTTCATCACTGGAAGCTTTCAAGAAGAGATTGGACTGTCATCTGTCAGGAATGGTGTGGGGTATCCTGTTTGGGTAGGGGTGGGGCTAGATGACCTACAAGGTCCCTTCCAGCCTTATTCTGATTGATTCAACCTAGAAGAGAGATTTTAACCTATGGAGAGATTTCCTGACAGTGAGGACAATCAACCAATGGAACAGAAGTTGCCTTTGGAAGTTGTGAGAGTGTCATCACTTGAGACTTTCGAGAAGAGATTGGACTGTCGTCTGTCAGAAATGGTGTAGCATCTCCTGCTTGGGTGGGGGGTTGGACTAGATGACCGACAAGGTCCCTTCCAGCTCTGTTAATCTGTATCTTCGTATATTCTATATATTCAACGGACACCAGCCAGATCGAAAGGTGCATTCAAATGGGCCTTGAAAGAAATTGGGTAATTTTTTTTTTTCTCCTGTACAAAAGATACCTGCGTTTCTATCACACAGGCACAAGCCAGCTGAGGAATTCTGGGAGTTGAAGTCCACAAGTCTTAAAAGTTGCCAAGGTTGGAGACCCCTGATCTGGAGGATTGAGAATCTCCATTGATTTTGACTTTGCTTTATTGATAGAAGTGAAGGAGGATATGAGTGACATTTCATCATTCTGGGCCTTCTCAGATTCCCCACTCAATTAATTAAGAGCTGCGGGTGGAGTTCAGCCATGGCATTTTCCCTTGAGGGAAGCCTATGAGTAGATGTTGAGTAGATGGTGCAGTGAAAGCAACCATAATAAGCAACCTTTAAATCAGTGTTTCTCAACCTTGGCCACTTTAAGACCTGTGGACTTCAATTCCCAGAATTCCCCAGCTAGCTATTCTGGGAATCGAAGTCCACAATTCCCAAAATGGTTGGCAGTTGACATCCAATTGAAGAAGCCAAGATTGAGACACACTGTAACGTAGGCACTTTTATTAATAAATCAACCCTTTGTTCTTTTCCAAGTGAATTCCTACTTTGGAAAGAAAAAACTGAAAGCTAATATTCTTTCCCCAATTGGAATATAAACTAGTAAGGAGGAAAGAAGTTGGCAAGGAGCTAGCTCTCAGTGTTCTGATTTCAGAGCTCTGGGCAATGTGTAAATAAATTCTTTTGTCCAAACCCATAAACTTCTTAGAGGTTTTTTTTTTTTTTTTGGAAAATCAGTTTATTCAGCTTACATATCATAAATAATTTGTTTGGAAAAAACAACAACACACCTTTCATTCACGTTTACATTTATTTCATTTCCTGTGGTCATTATTTTTTTAAGAGCACCCAAGGAACTCCAATCAAAAACACAAATCGCAACTGCACAGCTCACTCTCTCTCACACCCACACAATTCTAGGAAATGGACAGATAAATATTATCTTTTAAAAGAGGATTCTTAAGGCGTGAAGGTCAGCAGTCCAAAATGCTCGGATTACAGAGGGAAAGTAGCTTGCAGAAATGGAAGAAAGCTAAGTAAGCATAACAGATCTACAGTGGATTTGGAATAAATCCCCTTTTTCAAAAAGAAAAAGAAAAGAAGCCACTGCAAGGCAGACAGAAATCCAACAGGGAATGTTCTCCGCATCACTGCAAACATAGGGTGATAAGAGCAGCTTGTTCTTGAATTCCTGCACATCCAAAAGTGTGTGGGAACCTGTGACTGTTCTCTGGCAAAGCAACAACTTTTTGTCACATTTTGTTGTCTTTCTTTGCACCACAATTTGCACCATAATTATGGAATGAACCAACTCAACTGAGGGGCTCTACAATACCCTAAGCACAAGTCAGCAAAAGCCCCCATCCCCCAATGCAAGGTCTGAACCCCAATGTGAACTTCATGCTTGGTGGTGATCCCACCACACAATGACTCACAAAAGACTCGGGCCTGGTTTATTCCGTTGTAGAAACACACAATCCTGATGTCCTGGTTTGCCACCATTTTTATGCAGTGATAGCACCAATGGAGGCATGGAGGGAAAAAACTGCACCAGGCCCTTAGCGTTGCCGCTATGGTGGGTTTGGTGTGCATCTGTACCCCGGCTCCTTCTATGGGTCTTCAAAGGAGGCTGCTTCAAGTCTTAACTGAGAGACAAAGAGCCAGGTGTGAACTGACTGTACACAACATCACACTTCTGCTTTACCACTTTGTATCTGGATATCTTGTCCATTTCTGTAACCCAAACATTCTGCTACTTTTTCTGCAATATTTGGGGCATTAATATTTTGACATATTGTGGCTCCCCTTATTTTAATAATATATTCTCTCTCTCTCTCTCTCTCTCCCTCTCCCCCTCCCTCCCNCCCCCCCCCCCCATCATACACACACACTGCATTGCTCTGTCCAATCACAATTTTGTGGGAGAAGGAGGTACAGAAACAGATTAGAGAGTAAAGCAAGCATTTTACTTTCTAATCAGGAGAAAAGGAAGCTAATGGGACGTCCCAGCCAGGAAGGGCTTTGGGATCTCTCTTTAAATGGATCTGATTGTCTGCAATCTTCGGTCCCTGAAAGGGAGCTGGGCACAATCCCTTATTAAGGCAGAGCGATAAGGGAAAAAAAAAAAAAAGGAATTGGCACCCTTAAGAGGCCAGAGATCTCTACTCCCACCTCCTCCAGTGTTAAGGGGCCAATCGAGATCAAGAGCTGGGCTGGGTGATCCACCCAGAATGATTATGCAGCATATCTATCAGAGGCATTTTGGCAAACTGCCGTCGTCAAAGTTGGCCAGGGATGGCATTATCCCTAGGATATTGGTCACTGGGAGAAGATGGCACAGCGGTAACTGACAATTGGTTGTAAGAGACCAGCCATCCTACAGCCTTCTCAAATAATCTCTCATTCTTGCATAAAATGATGTAGGATATCAGCCCTTCCAGATTCTGATGTCCTCATGGCTTTAAGTTTCCTTTTTCTGGTGGATCCAGGTATCAACTGCAGAACATTCTGGAAGCTCGCAAGCTTTGTCCAGAAGATCTTCTATCCCTTCTGCTACCTACCTACCTGGTATCTAATCCTTTCTAGGAGGTTGTCCAAGAAGGACATCTATCTTCTCTGTCTTCATTATGGAAAAAAAGAAGCAGGCACAAATCTCATTGTGGTCAAGAAGCTTCAAAAGTCAAGTCAAGATGGAGAACCGTCTTCATTTTGATGTTCCTCATCTTTCTTTCGATAACATCCCATTGATTATGGTCTCTGCCTGTAAATCTGAAAGTGCCTCCTTCTTTCGGCGAAGAGGAAGAGACTCCTTCCAAAACATTCTTAGGAGGCATCTCACGGGGGTTCTCCCTCCTTCCCCTTCCTCCTTTCAGTCCCAGGTGGCCACCTTGGTCGTCCTGCCCAGAGCTCCAGGAAGGAAGGTCGAGGTGAAGTTCTCCCAGCCCCCAAAACAAGATGGCTGCTCGTCTGTCCTGCTAAGTGTCTTCATCCCAAAGGCAGAGCTGCTTCTGGGGCACGTAGTAATCAAAACTGTAGGCTTTCTGGCAGCTGCGGATGCCACACTTGTAAGAGGTTGTCTTTCCAGCCGAGTCTCTGCTCTTGCAATACTTCAGCATGCAGGGATACCACTCGATGTTCAAGGCGTAGCTGCAGATGCAAGGTTTCCAGCGATCTGCGCAGGCCCGACAGTGTTGCAGATCAGGTAGGTCTGCAGACTGAGGCAGGACCTCAAACATGGAGCCGTCCACCCCTGCAGGAGAGATGGGCAGAAGAGAGGGAAAAAAAGGTCAATTCCCCGAGTTAAGTCCTTCCTCCTTTGACATCTTGTACCAGAAGTCCTCCGTTTCTCATTAATAACTCTGTCCTTGTCCTGCAGAAGTTGCAAAGTGCCTTTGACAGACTTCTCTCACGACTAACTGTGGGCAAAATGTCTGAACTGCAGAATGACTCACTCCAAATTTAGGCTGTTCCATCCTCGAAATGGACCAGCCATCAAGTTCTGGAGTGGTTCAGCCTCTAATAGATGCAAAATCTGTTTCTGCTAGCAAAACATTCAGAATGGTCTTCCCAAAGGTGCCTTTTCAACTGGACTTTCTGTTTTTTTTTCTTTG
Organism: Laticauda laticaudata; assembly: GCA_004320025.1. Lineage (NCBI taxonomy): Eukaryota > Metazoa > Chordata > Lepidosauria > Squamata > Elapidae > Laticauda > Laticauda laticaudata. Next base: position 193,487 of record BHFT01000436.1, read on the forward strand.
AAGACGTTTCACTTCTCATCCAAGAAGCTTCTCCAACTCTGACAGGATGGTGGGGAATGGAAAGTCAGAGCTGAAGAAGCTTCTTGAATGGGAAGTGAAACGTCTTCAGAAAAAACCCCAGGAAAGTCCAAGTTGCCTCTTGAAAAAAAAAGCATCTTTGGGACAACTATGATCTGGATGGCTGACAGTCTCCATAGACACTTAGCTAGGTGGCCTCAATGACCCTCTAAAAGGATGCAAATGACCAGCTGTCTGCAAGGCGTATAAATCCTTACTTTCCCCACCATCTATCTAGAGCTGATGGGATAACTGTGGCTTGAATGATGGAGAATTTCCACAGACATTAAATGAATGGTCTATTTTACAGAGCGAAAATATAGCAGACAATCAAGTATTTCCCCCTTTGAAGCAAATATTTGATTGTCAGCTGGCATTATCCCCAGACGGGAGGCATTACGGGGTGGAGGGACCATTAACTCCATCTCCTGATGATTGAAGTGCTTCCTACCTTTCTCCATCCAGAACTTCACATCTTCTTCTCGACTGTAGATAGTCTCCTTGGCCTCTGAACAGATGTTGTAGATGTGAGAGCTAAGCTGGGCCCCTTTGCTGAAGTTGACAGTCACATCCATACTCAAGTGTTCGAGTGCACGGATCTCCTCTGCCTGCCGCACCGTCTGTGGGTTTTTCTGGAAGGGGGAAAAATGGAGGAACATCAGCGCTTCCATGCCTGATATCGACTCAATGGCTGCTCTGAGTCATCCGTAGTTCTGATCGAGATAGATGTGGGGTCCTTGATGCTCTCTGAGGTTGACTATTTTCTTGCAGATGTTTCATGACCCAACTAGGTAACGTCATCAGTGCTAGAAGGGAGTGGGATTTGTGGAATGGAGGAGGAGGAGGAAGGAAAAGGAAGAGGGTGAAGGAGGAGGACGGTGGGGTCCTTGGTGCTCTCTGAGCTTGACTGTTTTCTTGCAGATATTTTGTTACCCAACTAGGTAACATCATCAGTGTTAGAAGGGTGTGGTGTTTGTCTCTGCAGCGTTCCCTTCCAGCATGGATGATATTACCTAGTTGGGTAATGAAATGTCTGCAAGGAAAGCACCAAGTTCAGAGAGCCACAAAGATCCCACTATCTCCTTCTCCTCCTCCTCCTTCTCCTCCTCCTCAACCCCACTCTCTTCTAGCACTGATGATGTTACCTAGCTGGGTAATGAAAAGTCTTCAGAAAAACAGCAAGCTCAGAGTTTCACCAAGGACCCCCACAGTCCAAATTTGAGCTACAAGTATTCTCTTCAGTCAGATAATTAACTTTATTTTCTTCCTGTCACCAAATGATGAGGGATTGGGGATCTTATCTTGACTAGAGAATTTTGGAACCATTCTTTCATTTCGCCATCCATTTTGCAGGACTCACAAAAAGAAAAACCAGGGGGAAAGAATGGCCAAACCATATAAAGATGAATGGAGGTGGATGTCCATTTGAACAAAAGTGTGAGAGGGCTAAAATACTTTCAAATGACCCATAGGATGCCCTCTTCCTAGAGTGGTTCTGTTTACAGAGGCTTTTTCCATATTGCAGTGTTTCTTGCACCGACTGTAGAATGGGGCAACTTTGCAAGAAGACCTAAGTCATTCCAGGAAGCTTCACACGGAAGGCGAGAACCTCGCAAAGGATTAGTTCCCTCTGGAAGCAGAAGATGCATTTTAAATATTACAAGAATAGCAAAAGGAACATCCAACATCAATGTAAATTTTTTTTCTCAAAACAAAAAAGAGTGTCAGTCAAACGTTTCCCCTGGGATCCCCCAGAGGTGCCCTATTCTTACTCATCACTCATTGCAAATATTAATATCCAGGCTGATTTGTCATAAAATAAAAGGGAAATGATGACACACAGTCAGGCCCTGAGACAGCTCGGCATGTCTTTGCTCCGGCGGAAACCTGACTAAGAAATCCAAAGAATAACAAGGAACGCAGACTGTGGATTGAAAAATTAATCTCACCCTAGTTGTAACACATAACAGACAATCAGAGTTGGACCTTGCAGGTCATCTAGTTCAACCTCCTGCCCAAGCAGGAGACCCTACACCATTTCTGACAGATGGTAATCCAATCTCTTCTTGAAAGCCTCCAATGAGGCTTTCAAAGCTCCCACAACTTCTGAAGGCAACTTCTGTTCCATGGGTTGATTGTTCTCACTGTCAAAAAAAAATCTCATTTCTAGGTTGAAGCTTTCCTTGATCAATTTCCATCCATTATTCCTTGCATTCAAGTGCCTTGGAAAATAGCTTGACCTCCTTCTCTCTGGGGCAGCCCCTCAAATATTAGAAGGCCACTATCCTGTCTCTCTTGGTCCTTCTCTTCCCTAGACTAGCCAGGTCAAGTTCCAGCAACCGTTCATCGTATATTTCAGCCTCCAGTCCTTTCATCATCTTGTTTGCTCTTTTCTGTACTTTTTCTAGAGCCTCAACCTCCTTTTTATAGTGTGGTGACCACAACTGTAAGGCTGTGATACTGATCAACCTTCTTCCGGCTTACCTGTCGTAGTTTGGCCATGGATTCGCTGGGAATGATTTCGTTGCGATGCAACCGGGTGACAAAGCAAAGAGCTTGGAATTGGCTCTGTCCCCTTTCCAGTTCCCCAAGGATCAGAGCTCGGAATATCTTCACCTCCTACAAGAAATAAAAGATGTTTCTTGATGAGTCTTTTGATTCAGCAGACAAGGGAAGCCGAAGTGCTTTGACTTGTCTCATGGTCTTCCCATCGTGGGGGTTGAGCTGGTGTGAAAAGTTGGACCATTATGTAGCATGGAGGAATACCAGGTGGTGAACCTATCCCAGAAACCCATTTAACCCATTGAACCCACTGGCATTTAACGAGAGCCCTAAGAGGAAGCTTGGAAGCTGATTCTTCTTCCTTTTGGGCTTCCTGGCCAAGACAAGTCTACCTGCAGCTGTTGCAGGAAGCAGTTGATAGATGAACAGGACAAGTTACTGCTAAATGAAAGAGAGGAAGGGAGGGAAGGGAAAAAGGGTGATGGATAGGAGGAAGGAAAGAAAGAAAGAAAGAAAGAAAGAAAGAAGGAAGGGTGATGGGTAGAAGGAAGGAAGGAAGCTTGAATGATCAATAGGAGGAAGGATGGGAGGGAGGAAGGAAGGGAGGGAGGGAAAAAGGGTGATGGATAGGAGGAAGGAAGGAAGGGTGAATGATCAGTAGGAGGGAGGGAGGGGAAAAGGGAGATGATAGGAGGAAGGAAGGAAGGAAGAAAGAAAGAGTGAATGATTAATAGGAGGACGAAAGGGATGGAGAGAGGGAAGGAAAGGTGATGGATAGGAGGAAGGGTGAATGACCAATAGGAAGAAGGAAGGAAGGAGAGGGAGGGACTGTGACGGAAGAAAAGAAAAATAAATCTAAGTTTCTCTTCTGTGGACTTCCTCACTCAGCCCTGAAAAACATGATCAAACACTATGCAAGTCATAAAATTATTATTTTTTAATTTTTTAAAAAATCCCCAAACATCCATTAAACCGAAGCAGAGTCTCTGGAACAGCCTGTTTCCCCTCCCACTTCCCCACCCCCCATTTCTTCCTCCAGCTCCTGAAACGGAAAACTGTCTTGGGTTTGCAAGACTGCAAGGGGGGGGGGGGGAGANGGGGGGGGGGGGAAGAAATCTCAAAGGTGAACTCCCTCTGACGCAGAGGAGACCCCCATCGTGAGAAACCCTTGCACTGTGCTATGACAACTGTCCTTTTTCGGCTGCCGTCCCCTCTCAAATTCTGCAGAATCCCAGGTGCTTGTCTTGTCACAGGCCACTGAATGACAATCCTGGAACCCTCCCCGACGCTGACTGGAGATGAACCCTCCTGGCCTTCCAGACATTCGTGTCCCAGGGCTGAGTCACAGCCTCCGTTCCCATGAATAGCGGCTCCTCTGAGGAGCCACACAAACATCTGGACACCTCGCAGCTGAGATCTGGCAGGCGGCACCGAAGAAGAGACGCAGCGGAGGCTGAGGGCTTCCAAGCACACACTCACACAAAGACCCACAAAACTCATTTGGCAAGCTAAGCTGAAAGAGGCAACGTGGATGAACCGCCACCTCCTACCACCAGTTCTCTCCCGGTCTCTCCATCCGGGACAAAACTCATCCTTTAAATTTTTTATTTTATTTTAAAGCAAGCAATCCATCTTCCGTTTAAACAGTGTGTTGCCTGGATACAAATATCTTGTGCAATAACAAATACAGTTTACACATATTCATTGTATTGGTATTGATTCTCTATTCTGACTTAATACTGATAGATAGATATATATAATACGTCTAATTATTATAACAATCCCTATCTTAACGTATTTGATTCTATTAGCATGTTTTCTATATTTCACTAATCTTTTTTTAATTTCTCCCATATTTATTCTCGAGCCATCGATAAAAAGATTCCCATATCAAATAGCATTCAGTTTGTTCCTCCCCTTTAATTGTCAGCATTAGCAGATCCTAATATTTTCCTGATTACATTCTCATCAGTTGGAATCTCTTCCCTTTTCCAGTTTTGTGCAAATACGAATCCTAACTGTAGTTAATACATCAATAATTAAAGATACATTCTCTTTACGATCATTTTCAGGTAGGATCCCCAACAAAAATTATTTCAGCTTTTAAATCAATACGTGACGGTATCATCTTTTCTGACCATGTGTGTACTTTTGTCCAATATTGTTCGGTTTCTGCATATGTCCACCACATAATATGATAATATGACTTAGGTATTTGGTGGCATTTTGTTCCGACCCAAACCTTGTTCCAAGTAAACACTAAACAGAAATAAAAGCAAAACCTTTTAATGTTTCTCTGTGAATTCCATTAATTCATGGTTAAAAGGCTATTAAAACTAATTGTCTCTGATAAGAACGAGCCTTGCCAAGGTTGTGCAAGGCTGCCAAGAACACTAGATTAACTTGCCAAGAAATATTCCAAACAAAAAGTCTTCAAACATGAACCAAGATAATCCGAACTTCCACAAGGCTTGAAGTGCAAGAACTTCTTTGCTTCCTGCAAAGAATACCAGCCTCTCAGGCTGGCTTTTATCCCTTAAGGGAGCGGCCATTACCTTGAAGAATTACTCCTGAGTCTACCGTGCCGCTGCAGCTGCTCTTTCCTACAAACAGCCCTGTGTGTACGTGCACTGAGCACAGGCTCCTCAGGAACCTCCTCATCATTGCTGCCAAGCCCCACAATCTCTGAAGGCAGCAGTCCACTCCCTGATGGTCCTGGCCCCTCATCTGAGTCCTCGGTCTCCGAGACCTCAGCCATTTGCACCAGCTGCTGGTGAATCACAACACATTTCCAACATTTAGCTGGTTTATCTTTAAACATCCATGCCAACCTTGCCAGTGCAAAATGCCATCTGTAGAACATCTTACCAGGACAACTCATCCTTGTCACGTTTCTAGAGGTAGCCTTCAACTTACTACAGTTCTCTTACCGACCATTCGAAGTTACAACAAAAGTGACTGATGATTATTTTTCACACCGACAGCCGTTGCAGCCTCCCTGCAGTTGCAGGATTTACATTCAGAGGCTCGACAACTGACTCACACTTATAACGGTCCCAGTGCCCCGGGGCAACCTTCTGACAAGCAAAATCCAGAGGGGGAAGCCAGATTCACTAAACAACCCAGTGGTGGGGATTCAAAAACGTTTACTACCGGTTCTGTGGGCATGGCTTGGTGGGCATGGCAGGGGAATGATATTGCAAAATCACCACTTCCTCCCCACCCCACTAACCTGCTTTCCAGCTCTGTTCTCCTGGACAGGCAGGGGTGGGATCCTACTGGTTCGGTCTGGTTCTATAGAACCAGTAGCTCCAAAGAGCAGCTGACACCAAGTTGGTTCGCTGGGATCAGGTTTTGATCTGCTGTTTGGCCCACCCGCCTGCCCAAGCTCTAGCCTGTCCTTTGGTGGCTGCCTTTTCCTCCTCAGCTGCTTTACGCGGCACAGCTGAAGTGCCACTCATCAGCTGGAGAAGGTAAATGCTTGCCGGAGCCGGGAGCACACATGTGTGTGCAGTGCATGTTGGACTTGCATGCGCCACTCCCCGAACCAGTTGTTATGCCGGTCGGATCCCACTCCTGTGTGCAGGGCAGCCAAAGAAGACCTGCCAATCAGCTGGGACTCGATGGGAGGCAGAGAAGAGGTGGGATTTGCCGGTTTTCTGAACTACTCAAAATTTCCACTACTGGTTCTCCAGGACCAGTCAGAACCTGCTGAATTTCATCTCTGGAACAATTGTGTGACTAATGGCAATGTCTCATTTTAACTATTGTGGCAAGGAAGGTTGCAAAATGGAGCAAAACTCACGCCACCAATGCTCACTTAGCGACATAAATTTAGAGCTCAAATGTGATGACCGTACATCATACGGACTATCTGTACTTTCCTGCTAGAGCCTTTGGCTCCTGAAATCCCTCTGTGGGTGGAAGACTTCAGAGAGGAAATGTTGTGTTACACACACACACACACACACACACACACACACACACACACACTGCTGTGGAAATTTGGAGCTTAGCCCTCCATTCAATTCTGGTGTTTCCAGGAAGGGAAAAAAATCAGGGATGGGCAATCTTCTTTGCAAATGTGCTCCAGAGCTACCCCAGGCCTGCACTGCAAGGGACGTCTGGATGCAATGAAACCAAATTCAATAAACAGTGCTGCCTTTTCCCACCCTGCCTTCTAAAGAGATCTACAGCTAGTCCTTGACTTACAACCATTTGGTTAACAAACAATAAAGGAGAACATTTGTAGCACAGGGTTGAGATGAAGGGTTCTTGGGGGTCTCTGAGCTTGGTGTTTTCCTTGCAGATGTTTCAGGACCCAACTAGATAACATCATCAGTGCTAGAAGGGAGTGGGAGGGGGGGAGGAGGAGGAAGAGGAGGAGGACAACATCTGTGAAGTCCTTGGTGCTCTCTGAGCCTAGTGATTTTCTTGCAGACTTTTCATTACCCAGCTAAGTAGTATCACCAGTGCTATAAGGGAGTGGAATTTACAAGGAGGCGGAGGAGGAGATGACGACAGTGAAAATCCAGACTCCGACTAGCAAGTCGTGTCCTGCAAGAGATTGTAACACACTGACAAATAAATATACCACCCCTCTTTTTACACAGAGTTGTAATCCCGCAATCCTAATGCACGCTTTGGAATCAACCCTTGGCAGCTGTTTAGCTGGGATGGGCTCACCTCAAACCTGGAAATGAAATTCCGGCTTTTCCAACTGACCGTTCATTCCTTTGTCTGGAAAGAAATCATAGCAACCTAATTCCATCTGACATGTGTCAGGAAGGATGAAGTGCAGTGAACGTACAATAGAGGAAAAAATGGTTTCTCCTCTCTCCCCCCCACCCTCACAGATCCCAGGTTGATAACTGATCAATTGGGAATGCAATCGAATCAGAGTGGATCTCCCCACCCCACCCCCAGTGGATATTTCAGATGGACAACTTCAAGTGGTCCTTTATTAAGCCACACACACATACACACTTTAAAAAGGCTGCTTTCTAAGCAAACAAGTAGAAAAAATTACACATGCAGCAGCAACTAAAAAGGAATAAATGGAAGCATTTGCTGGAACGTTAAAAAACTAAATGGCTATTTTGCACTTATCGGAGGTCACCAGGAAACCCTACAGCTGCTAGTTAATTTGGAAAGTTGAAAAAAAAAAACTTGGAAGGAGAGAAATGTCTCTCAACCTTGGCAATTTTAAGCCGTATGGACTTAAAATTTGAAATTAAAAGTTGAATTTGAGTTGAAGTCCATGCAGCTTAAAAGTTGTCACGGTGGAGAAACACTGGATCACGACTTGGAAAGAGGCATAGATCTACCGCTGAAGTCAGAAATGGTGTAGGGTCTACTTGGCCAAGGGGTTGGACTAGATGACCTACAAGGTCCCTTCCAACTCTGTTAATCTGTTAAGGTCACCAGTTGAGCTTCAGCTAGAGAGAACCTGCACTGGATGAATGCGTTCACTCAAACAGGCAATCGTCAACTTGCAAACCGTTTGTTTAACGGCGGTTCTAGTTATGAAAAGCATTGAAAGTGACTTATGACATGGCCATCAGAGAACGTCCGTGGAACTATTTTGGGAGAAAGGCTGTGACAGATGATGGGCTAGAAGAGCAACCAGAAACAGCAACCCATCTAGCAAGGTGGAAGGAAACAGAAGAAGGGGAGAAAGAGGACAAAGGCAAACCATTGAGAGTCCTTGGAAGGATTCTGGATCACTTATGGGAGCTGAAACCATGAGCGTTGTCCGCACAGCTGTCAAGGGTCCTGTCTGAACCAAGACCACCTCATTAATTCTCCAGACAGGACAAGGCAGAGGTGGCATTCAGCCGGTTCTGGCCAGTCCTGGAGAACCAGTCGTGGAAATTTTGAGCAGTTCAGAGAACCAGCAAATCCCACCTCTGACTGGCCCCGCCAACCCCATCTATGCTCCGCCTTCCGAGTCCCAGCTGATTGGCTAGGTCTCCTTTGGTTGCCCTGCACAGGAGAACGGAGCTGGAAAGCAGGTTAGTGGGGTGGGGAGGGAATGGGATTTTGCAGTAACCTTCCCCTGCCATGCCCACCAAGCCATGTCCACGGAATTGGTGGTAAATTTTTTTTGAATCGTACCACCGACTTAAGTGGGGGAACACACACCGTGTTTCTAATATTTCTTGGATCTCTCTCATGTTCAAGAGTTTTTTGAAGGTTCCATTCAAAGTGAGCTCCAGAGGGTGCAATGGAAATCCTTGCTGATTCCTTCTAACTGAACTGGTGCAATTTAATCCTTGTGAGAAGACCAAGAGCAGAGAGTGAAGAAGACAGTGTGCTTCTCCCACCCAATGCTAAGGTCCCTGAGGGATGCTGAAACTATTCTTGCCTTAAAAGGACAAGGACCCCATAAACCACCTCCCTTTTGGATCCCTCACATAAGGAGGGACATGACTTTCTCCTTCCCTCCCCTCTCCATGGGACACTCCTCCTTTCCCACCCACTGTGACTCTTTGCTTTCTCTGCTCTGCCAAAAGTGGGGGGGCCTTGAGGCACGGCCAACCCAATTTTAAATATTTACAGATTTCTCTGTGTGTGGAGAGATTTATAGGCTGCAGGCATCTGGGCTGGACCTGGAGTAAACAGGAACTCTTTGCATGTGGGTGGCTACTAGCATCTTGTGGAACATGTGTCTCTCTCCCTCCCTCCCTTCCTCCCCCCCTCTCTCTTGGAGAGGCCAAGAGCATCACAATAGTCCAGAGGGAAGGAAGTGTAGAAAGTTAGCACCCACTCCTCTCCTAGAAGAATGAAATATTTTGAGAAATATTAAGAAGGCAGAATACTATATTTCCCTGGATGAGAAATGGAGAAACATGCTCTTGGAAAGCAGCCCCATTTTCCTTAATAGCCCCATAGCAGATGTGAGCATGAAAGAGATAAAGAGGTGGATAGCTCTATTCATAAGCAAATGCCCTCACCCAAGATCCAACAAAGGTAGGATTAGTCCTCAGCCCCAATAGGAATTGCCCAACAAGCCCCTTCATTGCATCACTCCAAACTTCAACCAAACCTGGGAGCTCAGACAACCTATAGAGCCAGCTATAACCCCCTACATGGCAACGTGGGAATCTGACAACAACCAACAGAATATATGTTCTTGCACAGGAACAGGAAGCTCAAGTGCAAAGCTCAAGAGAAGGTATAAAAACCCCTCACTCTCAACTCCATGTGGTCAGCTGCCCAGAGCCACAAACCCAGGTGGTTCTGCTTCATCATTAAACCATCTTTCCAATCAACTTCCATCCTCCATTTTGTCTGCAGTGCCTTTCTCCCAGCTTGGAACTGAACCAGATGGATATTTCTTCCAACAGAAGGATGAAAGAAGGAAACTGAAGAAGAGAAAAAAAGAGAAGACCACGCAAAATGCAACTTTTATACCTGGGAACAGAAAAAAAAACATGTTGCCTGGCGCGACAAACAGGAAAAAAGCGGAGACATGGGTTATATTTTAGATATAAATGTTATTGAGATGATCATGGTGTAAAATACAGCTGACATTACTTTACAGGTTGAAATTTTGGGCTCAGTTCTGGTCATAAGTCAAGCGTTGCCTGCGGGGGTGGTCTGCTGGGGGTTGGCAGGGGTTCCGGAAAGCCCCTAAGTAAGATTCTGTGCAGTTCAAAGAACCCCCAAATCCCACTCCTGGCTGGCCCCACCCATCATGCCCCTCCCTTCCCCAGAGTCCCTACGCAGCCAAGTTTGGATGCAGGTATGTGCAGGGTGCACACAGAGGCTCATGGGGGCGGTGAAAGGAAGGCTGGAAATGGGCTCGTTTCTGGCTTCCAGAGAGCCTCCTGAGCCTGGGGAGGGCAAAACTACCCCCCTGTGCAGGAGGCCAACTAGGCCATGGCCACACCCACCCAGCAACCGCATGGAGAATCCTTTGCTAAAATTTTTGAAGCCCACCCCTTGTTGCCCGTACACATTTTTATGACATCTCTGTTGATTTTAATTTTTTCCACAAAGGTTTGCAGACTTTCCGCCTTTCTGAGCAAGTTGGGAGTTTTAAGCAAATACAATCACGAGAAGTCCATGCTCTCTTCTTGTCCCCAACCTTTTAAAAATTAAATTTGCATCAAGACTGAGCATGCCTCACTGGGTTTTAAAGCCTTACTAACTTTACACGCATACAGTAGACCCACCATTCCTACTTGGAAAATCTGTCAAAGGAAGTTTGATTTTTCACAAGTTTCCTTATTTTTATCATTCCATTTTAGTTTTTTCTATAGCTTCAACAGCAGATTAAACTAAGACAGTTGTTTAAAAAAAAAAAAAAGAACAATCTTGGAAGTAGATCACATTGACCAACCCTTTCTGATGTCGTTTGATCTTTTCATGGAAGAAATTCTGGTATGGTTTCTTAGGGCAATTCATGAGTTTGAATTGTGTGTTTGTGCATGTGTGTGTGTGTGTGTGTGTGTTTCAACGTTTCCAAGCAAGAGGCTTTGCCCTAAAACTTTTTCCTGCAATCCCGGTGAGAAAAAGCAAATAAAGGAAGATTTGACACAACCTAGTGTCTTGGCCAAGGAAAGGACACAGCGCCCAGGGATTTCCGTGAAAATTGTCCAGCAGACCAATAAGGCTCAGTGTGACATCAGCACCACCACAGATGTTCCAGCTGATGGCGGCGATGGCTCGTTTTGTTCTCTGCTCTCTTCCTGCAGGGAGTTTTATTGGGAAATATTGCTTTGATGACTAGTTCAGGGACACAAACTGTGTAGGCGGGGAAAGGAATCGGTGTCTAATGTTTCCAAACTTGGCTGTGGATTGGGTTGCCTGGAACAAAAAGCTGTTTCTGGAATTCAGTTAAAGCGATCACCTGGCCTTCTACCCATGTTTTCCTGAAAATAAGACTGGGTCTTATTTTCTTTTGGGTCCCAAAATAAGCACTAGGAGTTATTTTCAGGGGGTGTCTTATTTTTTCCCCATGTATGGGAGGACCACTTCTTCTGCTTGCTCGCTGCATGGCAGGAGTTCGTGCAGTGCGCCATTGCCACTACTACAAGGCAGGGGGATGGAGCTGCCCACATACTCCACACCAGTTTACTTCAGGGCCCCCACACCTAAGCCACACCAGCACAACTGCTCGGCCTCCTATTCCATCGTGGCTGTGAACAAGCAGAAGTAGTGGGCCAGTGGCCACATAGGCTCCTGCTGCACATGGTTGCTGGTGCTACAGCCACAAGGTAGCTGTTGAGGCATGGATAGCCTGGCTGTAGGGTCCTGCAATAAACCAGTCCCTGGTGCATGGGGCAGTTTCTGCACCACCCTGTCTCACCTTGTGGCTATGGCACAGCGAGCAACCAGACAGAATGGATTGGCAGGGTTTATTTTGGAAGTAGACCTTATATTAAGCTTAAAAGTAAAAAAGCATGATAGGGCTTATTTTCAGGATAGGTCTTATTTTGAGGGAAACAAGGTAGTAGTTTGTAAAGAGGAAAAGAAACAACCATTGACACTGCCGAACCAAACGACTCACAGCTTCGCACCCAGTGGGAATCCAGGTTTGGCCACAGAGAGCAGTTTATGCAAGTCAGGAACTCGAACAAGGAGAAGATTGCGCAAAAGAGTGTCTAATTTTTACCCTCTGGGTTTTTTCAACTTAATAGCGTGTGTGTGTGTGTGTGTGTGTTTTGGTGCAGGAAGTTGGAAGTTTGAATATGCTTGCAAAGGGGTGTGTGGGTACAAGGTCGGAGAGAGACAGAATACAGTGTATTTAGCGTGGGCAGAATAGGAATCTAAACTCCATCCTAAGGGTTCCTTAATATGCATATTAAATTCCCTGCCATATTATAGGTAGTCCTTGATTTAACAACCACAATTGGAACAAGAATTCCCACTGTTAAGCAAAGCAGCTCTTAAGGGTGCCGTGTCTGATTTTACCACCTTTTCTCTGTGGCTGTTAAGTGAATCCCTGCAGGTGTTAAATGAGTAATGAAGTCATTAAGCAAATCTAACTCCCCTCCTAACCCTAACCTAACCCTAACCCTAATCCTAACCAGGAAAGACACAAATGACGATCGTATAACCCTGGGTTGTTGCAACCAATTGTAAATACATGCTAGCTGCCAAGCATCCAAATTGTGATCACATGGGGGGGGGGGGGAGNTGGGGGGGGGGGAGGATGGTCATAAGTATGAGAATTGGTCATAAGTCACCTTTTTTCAGTGCTGCTGTAACTTTGGTCACTAAATGAGTAGTTATAGATTGACAACTATCCGTATAGGTCTTGTTTTGCATGAAAGCTGCCATATAATCATAATTCCAATGAGCAAATTGTTTTCGGTTTCCTCCCTGGAACACCTCATCTTCCAAAGGGATTTCCTCCCCATTTTTCCACCTCTTCAGAAAGATGGGCTTAATTAAAATGCAAGCCCTCTACAAAGCTGTTACAGGATAAAAGCTACATTTTTTTCCAAAGTGCAGAGGGCAAACAGGAAGCCCAGATTTTAATAGCCTCGTGATAAATTCGCTAATGTTTAACGTGGATGAGATATTCCAGCAGAGAGCTGGCCTGACGGCGTCCAGAAAACATTCCCTCCTAAGTGAATGATTAGAAGGCCTCCATCCTTTAGGAAAAGGCCAGGAATTTGGGAACATCAAAAATAGTCTTTGAAAGAACGCAGCTGGCTTGGTATTGTCAATTCTTGGGGTGTGTGTGTGAGGGGTGTGCGGTTGTCTGGGGAGGGAGGGGGAGAGGGAGACAAGCTTGGCTGATATCAGAACAGGTAAGCAGGGAATGACCTGGTTAATACTTACATGGAAAGATGGATATAGATGACAGATAAATAGAAAGATTAGGTAGGGAGGCAGATGAGAGATAGATCGATGATAGCAATAGCACTTAGGCTTCACAATGCTTTGCAGCCTTCTCTAAGCGGTTTACAGAGTCAGCCTCTTTGCCCCGACAATCTTGTCTCCTCATTTTACCCACCTCGGAAGGAAAGAAGGCTGAGTCAACCTTCAGCTGGTCAGGATCGAACTGCCAAAGTGCAGGCAGCCGGCAGGCAGCAGAAGTAGCCTGCAGTACTGCAATCTAACCACTGCGCCACCACAGCTCTAACTCTAACCCTAATTCTAACTCTGATGATAAATTATAGATAATAGATAAATAGATAGAAAGTATATTAGTAGATAGATAGAAGGTATAATAATTAGATAGAAGGTATAATAGATGATAGATAGATGAGAGATAAGATGATAGATAGATGATAGATTGTAGATAGATAGATAATAGATAAATGGATAGAAGGTAAATGATAGATGATAGACAGGTTTTCCTGGATTGTACTCTTTCTGTGTTCAATCAAATCTAAAATAGAAATCTAAAATCTAAGATCTAAGATCCAAACCCAAATCCGTCAGATGGAGGTAGTCATTCTTCTCTTTCTGGGCTGTTGCTGAAACCCAAGGATTCCTCACAGGGACCTTTCCCTTTTAGCAGCCATCCAAAGTTGAGCGACGAAAAGCTGCTGTTCTATTGACAGCCACCCAACTGGACCAAGAACAATTGCTCATGTTCAATAAGTACCAGCCACAGGTCTCCGGGAAACACACCCAATCTGCCTCCGTGGTCTGTTCCCAAGCGTGAGATTCTCGGGGGCGGACAAATCCACCCCACTTGCACTTTCTCTCCTCAAGCAACTTCTCGCTCCACCATAGAAGCCGACCCTGAAATGCAGGGTCCCGAAATTTGAAATGCGGTGGTGCATTTCAAAAATTGTTACCTCCAATTTGGTGGCCGTTGCTTGGTGGGCATGCTTTGCGTGCACACACACTTTGTGCACACATACCAAACGCACACTTTGTCCAGGCACAGAAGCATTTTGACTCACTTCCTGTAATCCTACACTCTCCCTGTTGCTTCAGCAGCTGCCCTGAGGCAATTGCCGTGTCATGCAAAGCAGCTACGCTTCAAAAGCAGGACCTAAAGGTGAGTATGGGAGCCTGAGCAGGTGGGCCCAACAGCGGAGCATTGGAGAGAATCGGTTCAATCTGTGCTGCTCATTGGCGCTACCGGCTCGGTAGAACCGGGCCAAACCGGTAGAATACCACCACTGCCAGTGGGTCAAAGAAATTGGGGACGGGTGGTTGTCAAGCACTTGAATTTTGACCATGGGGATGCCAAATGGTTGTAAGTAAGAGGACCGGCCATAAGTCACTTTCTTCATTGCTGATCAAATTGCTAAATGATAGTTAAAAGGTAGTTGAAAGTTTTTCTAATAGCTAAACACAATATTTGAGCAACCTGTCAATTCACACCCTAGACTAAACTTTGGCTTGCTTTAACCCTGACTTGTTGAAAGGAGCGTTTCCTTTCTGCAACCACATCCTGGGTGTTCAAAGCACTTTATGCTCACCACTCTTGTCTAACGGTATCTTCAAGCATTCTGATGTCAACCACTGGTATTTCCAGCTGACGTGGTGGTTAAAAGCCCATGCCAAATGGGAATTCATAGATCTGAAGTCAAACCATTTGGAGAAAGGGCAGTTGGGTTTCCCTCTAACACACCTCATCCCCTCCCTTTCTTACAGGATAATATTTTTAGGGGGTCCTTTCAAGGAACCTTGGATAATATACAGAATAACAGAGTTGGAAGGGACCTTGTAGGTCATCTAGTCCAACCCTCCATCCAAGCAGGAGACCTTACACTATTTCTGACCAATGGCAGTCCAATCTCTTCTTAAAAGCTTCCAGTGATGAAGCTCCCAACACTTCCGAAGGGAATTTCTGTTCTGTCAGTTGACTCCTCTCACTGTCAGAAAGTTTCTCCTTATTTCCAGGTTGAATCTCTCCTGGGTCAGTTTCCATCCATTATTCCTTGTCTGGCCTTTGGGTACTTTGGAAAATAGCTTGACCCTCTTCCTCTCTGGGCCAGCCCTAAGATATTGGAAGATGCTCTCCTGTCTCACCTGGCCCTTCTTTTCACTAGACTAGCTAAACCCAGTTCCTGCAACCGTTCATCAAATATTTTAGCCTCCAGTCTCCTCATCATCCTGGTTGCTCTTCTCTGCACTCTTTCCAGAGTCTCAACATCTTTTTTATAGTGTGGTGATCAAAACTAGATGCAGTACTCTAGATGTGGTCTTACTAAGGCTTTATATTTGCAGCATGTGTAGAACCTTCCAAACTGTTGCGCGCTGCACAAAGATTAATCCCAGCAGGGGCCTTAGGCTAAAAAAAATGCAAGAAAGTGTGACCCCATGCTTTGGAATTTTAACGACCACTCAAGAGACAGTTTCTGCATTTCCTGGCACTTCAGCTGGGGCGTATTAAGGGGGAGGGGGTCTCTGCTCCAGATGAATGGAGAATTGCCAGCCAATGCAATGTAAACACAGACCCAAAATCTCAGGATGTTTTTAGACATTCTTTGCTTCGACTCAGACCCAGCCCCCAACCACCCCATCCCCATAAAAACCTAACATCAGTTCGCCTTCCTCATTTCGTGAAGTTGGGAATTGTATTATTTATTTGGTTTTAATTCTGCCTTTATTATTTTATAAGTAACTCAAGGCAGTGAGCGTACATAATTTTCTTTCCTCCTCCTATTTTCCCCACAACCATAACCCTGCAAGGTAGGTTAGGCTGAGCTGCCTTTTATGCCTAATGCAGGACTAGAACTCACTGTCTCCTGTTGATTGGTCCAAAGTCACTCAGTTGGCTTTCATACCGAAAACAAGACGAGAACACACTATATCCTGGTGATTGGCCCAAAGTCTCTCAGTTGGTTTTCCTATTTAAGACAAGACTAGAACTCACAGTCTCCTGGTGGGTGGCCTAAAGTCACTCAACTGGCTTTCATGTCTAAAACAAGACAAGAACTCACTATATCCTGGTAATTGGCCCAAAGTCACCCAGTTGGCTTTCATGCCTAAGACAAGAGTAGAACTCACAAACTCCAAGTGATTGGCCCAAAGTCACCCAGCTGGCTTTCATACTTAAAGGTGAGACAAGGAGTCACCTTTCCAGGTGACACCCTTTATCTACCTCTCTTTTCAAGGAGGGGTGCCTGTTTGTCTGTGTGTTTGTATGCATAATGCTAATTGAGGGACTGGTTACTCCTGCCTGGATTCCTGGCTGGGAACCACAGGCATTGTAGTCTCAACACATCTGCCTAGCACAAGGTCAGGGAATTCAACTTAACTCAGTCCTGACCAGCCGGAATCTGCCTTGTGTGTTTTTACCTGGAAGTTGGATGTAGAATTTTTCCAAAAACAAAGAGTTTGTTCTTTTCCATTAAAACCCAGTCCATCTACGACAGCTTTCCATGACTTAAGTAGGAATTAACTGCTCACAGTCGGAGGAAGGGCTCTGTGTGCTTGCAGTGAACAAATAAACAGGGCTTTAGGGAGAGAGATAAGGATTGCCAACTGATTGCTGCATTTTCCAACCGTCTCTCTGTGTTTCAAAGAGCAGCTTTAACTGGGAAAATGCTCTATTATCTGCATGGCTCTCTTGAAAAGGGCCTTTTTAAATATATTCTTATCACCTCTTTCAGGAAAGGGAGGAGGAGAAGAAAAACAATAATACTGAAGTAATTAATGATTCATCATGGGGCAGCTCATTGCAATCGTGGTTAAGAGCACTCGGTCCTTAACATGGTTTAACAATGTTAGAAAGAGTGTTTTCAATGCATCAAATGTCTTCTCCACATTCTCATCACCTTGCAGGACCTCTGTAGGTATCTCCCAGCCCTGAGTTGCTTTCTCTGATGGTTCCTAGGATGCATCAGGCCCAAAATCAAAGACATTTCGAAGCTGGCGCATCAATGCTGTGGAATTTAAGACAGTTGTGTGTGCGTAGTAGGGGCGGGATCAGGAATGGAAATATGAAACATCTGGAAAAACTAGGCCTTCCCCAGTTCTTCCCAAAGGCGCCCTTCCCTTTCTGGTCTCTCTGCTGAAAATCAAGATTTGGGGTGTTTGCTCCTGCTTGAATAAAGGCCTTATCGAAGTCTTTTACTTTTGTAGAAGACTTTTTTTTTTTAACATAACTCCTTTAACCTTAAACTATCTACTATTGTTCTCACCTCATTCCTAAGAGGAGCATGCATAAATATGTCATCGTGCCTACCGTTCCTGTCCACATTTATTTCTATCTATTTCCTGTCTTTGTACTCATGATTATTCTTATACCTATTGTCTTGTAAGTGATTGACAAATCAAATAAATAAAATCAAATAAATAAATAAAGTTCTGGAGAACCGTTGGGGTCACCAGATCTTCAGAAGATCCATCCTATCTCTGATTTGGCCATGCTCTCTCGTGCAGTTGGGAAGAAGATAACTTCTAACCAGCCTGTCCCAAGAATATTGTCTTGTAGATAGCTTGGACTTCAAATCCCAGAATTCCCAGCTTGGATGGACATGCTGTAGATGGAATGAATGGAAATACAACACAAGGTGCAGCTTATACCCTTTAATAACACGGCCAGGAAGGAGGCTGATTTGTCTGCACCATAGACGGACAAGGTTCTCCTCTTACAATGACCAATTCATGCTAGACTTTATATTTTTTTGATTTATTTTTTATTCTGATTGGCTCAGCAGCAACAGGGACTAGCTGCTTTGGGGCTAATTTCACCAACACTTGGTACCTGTCCTCTTATAAATTAATTTCTGGGTGTGGTGGAGTGACGAGGGATGAGCTGTCACCTAAATTCTCCTTCAGTGTTCACAGTGCATCAAAAGAGGTGCAAATGGAATATGAATTTTTCAAGATTGCCTCATCAAGAATTGGGTTCTTCCTTCCTTCCTTTCCTCCCTCCTACTTTCCCTCCCTCCCATTTTTTGTTCCTTCCATTTTCCTTCCTTCCTTCTCATGTTTCCTTCCTATCTTCATTTTTCCTTCCCTTTCATTTTTCCTTTCTTCCTTTTCATTTTTCCTTCCTTCCTTCCTTCCTTCCTTCCTTCCTTCCTTCCTTCCTTCCTTCCTTCCTTCCTTCCTTCCCTCCCTCCCTCCCTNCTTCCTTCCTTCCTTCCTTCCTTCCTTCCCTCCCTCCCTCCCTCCCTCCTTTAGAAGTTGCTTTGCAGGTAACAAAAAAATGGGAAACATGTTGAGCTGACATCCAAGACGACCCCACTTCTGTAAAGAAAGGGAAAATGTGGGTGAGGGGAGGGGTAGACATCAAAGTTGGCCCTGACACAAATTCTTCCTGAATAGTAATTTCTCCAGATTTTGCTACTTAGTAAAATCTTACCAAGGTCCTCCTCCAACCTCCTCCTCCCACAAGGACCTTTGTACTTGGCTCTAAAAGGCAGAAGTCACCTCTTGGTTAAGTCCAAAAATGAAACCCCAAATGTCATATCTGAGCTCACTTTCACCTTCATGGGTGTGTCCTCAAGCTCTTTGTCCTTAGACGCAATCAACTTCTGACCAGAGGTTAAAGCCATAAAAAAGTAAAGGGAACAACTCAGCACTAAAGAGTTACTACAGAACATTTTCATGTGAGACCAAAGGATAAGAAAAAGAGGGAAAAAAGCCAACCATGTGATTCCTTATGGAGAATTCAGCTCGAAGAAACAAAAACAGATTAACAGAGTTGGAAGGGAACTTGTAGGTCATCTGGTCCAACCCGCCCCCCCTCCGCACAAGCAGGAGGCTTTACACTCACTGTCAGAAAATTCCTCCTGATTTCTGGATTGAATCTCTTCTTGTTCAGTTTCCATCCATTATTCCTTCTCTGGCCTTCAGGGGCTTTGGAGAATAGCTTGACCCCCTCCTCCCCCCTGTGGCAGCCCCTCAGATATTACAAGACTGCTCTCCTGTCTCCTCTGGTCCTTCTCTTCCCTAAACTAGCCAGGCCCAGTTCCTGAAACTGTTCATCGTATGTTTTAGCCTCCAGTCCCCTAATCATCCTCGTTGCTCTTCTCTGAACTCTTTCTAGAGTCTCAACATCCTTTTTTATAGTGTGTCAGTTGCCAAGCATATGAATGTTGACTACATGGCCATGGGGAGGCTTCAATGGCCATAAGCGTGGAGAACGGCCCCAAGTCACTTTTATCAGTGCTGTTCTAACTCCAAACAGCCACTTAAATGAACTGTTGTAACTTGAAGACTACATATACAAATATATTCAACCATGTCTACCTTAGCAAGACCATCCCTAGAGTCCTGCATCCAGTTTTGGTCACCACACCATGAAAAAAGATGTTGAGACTCGAGAAAAAGGGCAGAGAAGAGCAACCAGGAGGGGACTGGAGGTTCAAATATACAATGAACGGTTGCAGGAACCGGGCCTGGCTAGTCTAGGGAAGAGAAGGACCAGGGAAGACAGGATAGCAGTCTTCCAATATCTGAGGGGCTGCCACAGAGAGGAGGAGGGGGTCAAGCCATTTTCTAAAGTGCCTTGAAAAGTATTATTCCTTGTCTGTAGGCCAGACAAGGAATAATAATGGACGGAAACTGATCAAGGAGAGAATCAACCTGGAAATAAGGAGAAACTTTCTGATTGGGAGAACAATCAACCCATGGAACAGAAGTTCCCTTCAGAAGTTGTGGGAGCTTCATCACTTAAGACTTTCAAGAAGAGACTGGACTGCCATCTGTCAAAAATGGCGTAGGGTCTCCTGCTTGGGCGGGAGGGTTGGACTAGTTGACCTCCCAAGGTCCCTTCCAACTCTGTTATTCTATTCTGTTCAGAGCCACCAAGATGATTAGGGGACTGGAGGCTAAAACATACGATGTGGAACTGGGCCTGGGAGACAGGAGAGCAGATTTGAAAGGCTGCCCCAGAGAGGAGGGGGTCAGGTTATTTTCCAAAGCATCCAAAGGAACAATGGACGGAAACTGAATAAGGAGAGTTTCAACCTGGAAATAAGGAGGAATTTTCTGACAGTGAGAACCATCAAACAATGGAACAGAAGTTGCTTCATCGCTGGAAGCTTTCAAGAAGAGATTGGACTGCCAACTGTCAGAAATGGTGTAGGGTCTCCTGCTTGGAGGGGGGTGGGTTTGGACTAGATGATCTGCAAGGCCCTTTCCAACTCTGTTAATCTGTCTGTCTGTCTCAGAACAGCCAAGGTCTTCAAGACATCCACCAAGGGCAGGATGCCTCTACATATTGGTGGGGCCTCATTCAGGAGGCTAGCCCCGTAACTGACAAGGGAGGCTTCTGGGATCTTGACAGATGACCCCATTGAGCTGAAGGAACATGCAGAAGAAGCATGCAAATTTGGGGCAGGGCTGGATAAGCCTATTGCCCAAGCGTGTTTTATGGTTTTCATGACTCCCAGAGTCCAGCCCAGCTATCTTGGCTTCTGGTTGCAGTTACTGCAACATGTGACTCGAGTTAATTAGGCAGATATACCTCCAGGCGACTCCCAAGTCCTAAACTGTCTGATGTCCCAACTTTTAAGCAGAATACAGATATGGGAGCCATGTGGAGAATGTTTTGAAATAGTTTTTTTTTTGGGGGGGAGGGGAGGGCTGAGAAACAAAACGAAACTTTTGAAGTCTGGGACCCTGCATGTGAAGCCGACTGCCAGGGGAGGAAAAATTGCTGTGATCTGAACTGATCTGAAAGTTGAAGATGGAATTTTGGAAGAACCCTGGAGGCTGGGAAGGAGGAGGAGGAGGAGGAAGAGGAGGAGGAGGAGGACACTGTGGGATCTCCCTGTCAGTTCCTTGGGACTTCTCAACTGGGATGGTGTGGAAGAAGAAACAACATCAAAAGCATGAAAACAGGGGAAAGATTGAAAAATGGCTCAACCTGGAAAGATAGACAATTGCAAACTTCCACCAGCTCTTTGATGCCAAAAACATGTGAAGAACATCAGAGCAACTTCGCTTTTCTGAAGGAAAGTCCCTCCCCCTACTTCTCCCCCCCCCCTTCCTCTTTCAGGTCTGGAAGTTCCCATTTGTGCAAAGATCTGTTTTGGACCCCAGCCTTTTGATTCCTCTTTCCCAGCCACCACTTCTCCACCAACTGCATCACAGGGCTCACATCAACCAGCACGTGTTGCGTTCCCACAACCGGCAAATCCAAGGACTGTCTGTCGTTCCTGGGGTGAAGTTGAGAGATTTTCCCGACTCCCCATGCCCTGAAGCCCAAATGGAAGAAACCATGTTTTAGTCCTGGGTGCTTTGCAGCCAAGCTAGTCTCTTTTGGCCTGAGCCTACCCTGCAGGGTTGTTAGGAGCACCGCATGCTGGAGGGGAAAATGATCCCGCCTGGATCTCTTTTGCTGGATGAAAGTGGAGCTGATCAAAGCCACTTTTTCCTTGTCGTTGTTAGTCGCAAAGTCGTGTCCGACCCATCACAACCCCATGGACAACCTTCCTCCAGGCCCTCCTGTCCTCTACCATCCTCTGGAGTCCATTTAAGCTCACACTGACTGCTTCCATGACTCCATCCAGCCCCCTCCTTCTCTCCTGTCCCCTTCTTCTTCTTTTGCCCTCCATCATTCCCAGCATTAGCCTCTTCTCCAGGGAGTCCTTCCTTCTCATGAGGTGGCCAAAGTCTTTTGAGTTTCACCTTCAGGATCTGGCCTTCTAAAGAGCAGTCAGGGTTGATCTCCTCCAATTGGATCGCCTCTCGCCATCCAAGGGACTCCCACGAGTCTTCTCCACCAGCCCCAGAGTTCAGAGGCCTCCATTCTTTGGCGCTCAGCCTTCCTTATGGTCCAACTTTCACAGCCATATATTGCAACTGGGAAAACCACAGCCCTGACTCTACACACTTTTGTTGGCAGGGGGATAGGTCTGCTTTTTAGTAGGCTGTCTGAACTGGCCATAGCTTTCCTCCCCAGGAGCAAGGATCTTTTAACTTCTTGGCCGAGGTCCCCATCTGCCGTGATCTTGGGGAGCTTCTTCCTTGCCGGAGAAGCCTCGCAACCGGGAGAGGCTCAGCGGGAGGGGAGGTCGGTAGCCCCCCCCCTTCCAGCTGGCTCCCCGTTTCTTGAAAGGACCCCTCCAGTTCCTCCCTTTCCCGGGGCATCTGGGACCCCCACCAGCCTCCCCTTCCCAGCCCCGAACGGCGTCCCCCGCACCTGCTTGAAGTCGGCGGCCAGAGTCACCAGGGTCCCGTCGCTCTTGCGGAGCTCCAGGCTGACGCTGTCGGCGCCGCTGTCCGCCTGCAGGCTCTCCTCCGTCACCTGCCCGTCGGGGAGCCGAACTCGCACCCGCAGCTCCGAGGGCGCCCCGGCCGCCCCGCTCAGCCCCAACACCAGCAGGCAGCAGAGGAGCGGGGCGGGGAGCCGGCCGTCCCCGCCGGCCCGAGAGAGCATCCCCGGCCGGAGCGCAAGACGGCCGGGGATGGTCAGAGACGGGACTCCGCCGCCGCAGCTGCTGCGTGGGGGGGGGAGAAGAAAAGANCTGCTGCGTGGGGGGGGGGAGAAGAAAAGAAACTTTTCCCGAAGTTGCTGGGCTGCCGGCGGGGCTGGGCTGGGCGGGAGGGCGGTCCGCTTTGGGGACCCGCCCGGGGCTGCGGAGGAGACCCGCCTCCTTCGGCTCGCAGCTGCGGGGCTCCCCTGGTCCCCCTCTCGGGGCGCGCCTGGCCCCGGTCTGCCCCCCTCTGCCCGCTTCGCCCCGTCACTTCCTTCGCTTGGCCCGGCGGAGCGCAACCTTAAAGCGGCAGGCGGCGACGAGCCTCGGCTGAGTTCGGGGAAGGGGCTTGCAAAGGTCTCCCCCCCCCCCCCCCCCGAGCTGGAAAATACCCGCCCTCGCCGCCGGGGAGGAGGGAGAGGAGGGGAGAGCGGAGTGGGGAAGGGCAGGGGAGGGGAGGGGAGGGGAGGCCGGCTTCCCACGTGGCACTCAGCCTGCGTGGAACCCGGGTGGGCTTGGCGGGGTGCGCCCGAGGTTGACTTGCTCTGCGTCCTGGTTTTTCTTCTCCCCGCCCCGCGAGGCTGGAAAGGTTGCGGGGCAAAGGATGGAAGGTCGTGTGAACTGCAGAAAACTTGGAAAACGGGCGGAGCGTGGATGACACCCCCCCCCGCCCCTCCCCCCTTTCTAGGAAGGAAGAAGAGACCCCCTTTCTCTTGAATTCAACCCACTCTGGGTCTGCTCCCTTCTTTCAATGAGAAGGGTGAGATTCCAGCTGCTTGACCGGAAGCGAACGAGAGCTGGTCCATTTGTTTCTCCGCGTGCCATGAAACACAAGTTGACAAACTTCAACCCGACCGGTTTTGCTCAGAAAAAAAAAGAAAAGACAAAAAAAGGGTGGGGCGGTAGAATTGGGGAAAGCCTGGCCGAATTGTCCCCCCTTCCCCCTCCCCCATTTGGATGGTGGCAGATGCTCCAATGGGAAGCTGTTGTGTTTTTTTTTTTTTTTTTCTTGGAGACCCTTCCAGCAGAAGAGAGAATATCTGTAGCTCCGGTTTGAAATGCGGGGGTCCTTGAGGTTCTCTGAGCTTGGTGGTTTCTTGCCGACGTTTCATGACCCAGCTAGGTAACAGCATCAGTACTAGAAGGGAGAGGAGCTTGTGAGGAGGAAGAGGAGGAAGAAGAGGAAGAGGAGGAGGGCCGTGGAGGCCTTTGTGTTCTCTGAACAAACATTCTTGCCAACATTTCATGACCCGACTAGGTAACATCATCAATGTTAGGAGGAATGAGCTTCCAGCTTCAGATTTGTCTTGCTGCTTCCAAGAAGTGCTTGCGAAACAAATCCTGCTTTCTGACAAGAACAGAAAGAAGGATGTTCCTGGGAGCCAAAACATCATGTTCCTTGTTCCCTTTTTCAAACTTGGTTTATCATTGACCAGGTTTGATCGTATTCCTCACCAGCAGGATGCTGGTTGGCTGATGGGCTCTGCTGTCCTGACCATCTAGAACAGTGGTCACCAACCAGTGGGCCGGAGACCACTGGTGGGTCACGAGAAAATTTTGGTGGTCTGCAGAGAAATGTCACCCCCAGAAGCAATTAACCCAGGCTGCACAGGAACACAAGGCTGCATTGCCTGTATGAGGAACAATACAGGGAAATGAGGGGAGGAGGGAAAAGGCGGAGGGGGGGAACTTGCCCCACTCACCCCACCCGCCTCCTTCTTTCTGCTTCTGCTTTTGGCTGCACACAAGGAAAGCAGCAAAAGTCTTTCTCTCTCTCCACCAAACTGCCAGCAATGAGTCTTTGGGACCCTGCAAGGCCTCCTGCTCCAAGAGGCTGCGCCGGCAAAGACCCATTTCTGGCAGAGTTTGAGGAAGAGAAAGAAAGACTTCTGCTGCTTTCCTTGCATGAAGCCAAAAGTCTCTCTGGTTGTGGCAATACAGTAGCTTCTTCCTCCTCCTCGTCCTCCTCCTTCTCCTCCTCCTCCTCTTCCTCCTCCTCCTCCTCCTCCTCCTTCTTTTCTCTCTCTCTCTCTCTTCTCTCCTCTCTCTCTCCCTCCCTCCCTCCCTCCCTCCCTCTCTCTCTCTCTCTCTCTCTCTCTCTCCCTGAGAATGGAGCTGGAGATGGTATTCTGTGATCCCAAATAAAGAATGATCAATCAGTAGGAAAATGGGTTTGGGAATTTTCCTGTAGACTTTTTTGGGGATCTTCCAAGGGTTTCTGGTCTGTGGGGTTTAAAATTATGAGTTTGGTGGTCCCTGAGGTCCAAAAGGTTGGCGAGCCCCGATCTAGAATGGTCTTAAACTCACTTTTTGTGCTGGGTTGAGATTTTCCATCCCGGTCCTGCTCATATTTGATGTTGCTCCAAGGCAAAGGTCTTCAAACATGGCAAGTTTTAAGACTTGTGGACTTCAACGCCCAGAATTCCTGAGTTAACATGACTGGAGGAGGAGGAATTCTGGGCATTGAAGTCCACAAATCTTAAAGCTATCAAGTTTGAAGACCCCTGCTCCAAGGAAACCTTTTCTTTCAAAGGGAGGAACCAAAACAAAAAACAAAAAAACAGCAGGCCACAGGAGAAGCCAAGCCTTTCTCCAAGGAATGTGTTTCTTCTCCAACTCGGAAGCTTTTTGGGGATTGGGAGCTAATTGCAAGAGAGCTGTGGATCAGTGGGAGAGCACATACTGCAAGATCTCAGGAGGATCCTTCTTCTGAAAAGATCTCCAAATTGTCAATGGGCAGAGACCCTTGGCTTTTGAAGGAAGATCTCAACCAGATGCTTTTCTTTTAGCATCCCAACTCATGAAGTTCCCCTGAGGCACACATTTGTCGAAAGAGTCTAGTTCTTTGATTTAATTGACTTTTTGTTTTAGAGGATCTGTTCACTTAGATCAGGGATCTTCAAAGTTGAAGACATGTGGACTTCAACTCTGTTGAATTCTTCAGCCTGCCATGCTGAGAGGAGAAGAGAAGAGCCCCATGATGGCTGGGGAATTCTGGGAGTTGAAGTCCACAAGACTACAAGTTGCCAAGTTTGGATGGTCCAATTTGTGGTCTAAATAAATAGAATAGAATTCTTTATTGGACAAGTGTGATAGGATACACAAGGAATTTGTTTTGGTCGAATCACACTTGGCCAATAAAGAATTCTATTCTATTCATTTGGACCACAAATTGGACCATCCAAACTTGGCAACTTGAAGACTTGTGGACTTCAACTCCTAGAATTCCTGGAGCCCCATCATGGTGATCTTCTCCTCTCAGGTTGAAGAATTCAACAGAGTTGAAGTCCACAAGTCTTCAACTTTGGAGACCTCCTGACTTGGACAACCCTGAAGCTGAAATCAATCTGCATTGAAAGCAAGCTTTGATATGTCTTGACTGTGGGCATTTGAATCATCTCAGGGGCATCCGAGAAGGCCTGATAGGGGAACAAGGGGAGGGGGTGGCTTTGGTTCTCGATGTCGTTTCTCCTTGATGGAGTTACCAGGTTTGGTGGATGGCAACCTTCCAGAGGTGGTATTCAGCCAGTTCTGACCAGTTCTGGAGAACCACTGGAAGCAGAAATGTTGAGTAGTTTGCAGAACCGTCAAATACCTCCTCTGACTGGTCCCGCCTCCATCTATTCTCCACCTCCCGAGTCCCAACTGATTGGCTGGGTCTCCTTTGGTTGCCCTGCACAGGAGAATGGAGCTGAAAAGCAGGTTAGTGGGGTGAGGAGGGAACGGGATTTTGCAGTAACCTTCCCCTGCCACACCCACCAAGCTATGCCCACCAAACCATGCCCACAGAACCAGTAGTAAATTTTTTTGAATCCCACCACTGCAACCTTTTCTGAAATTGGAAAAGATCTATGAGCATTGCCTGCAGAAAAAAATTACATCTTGGAAAGGCAGAAGTTAAGGAAAAAATACCCAGGAGAGAAAGTGTTTGGTCTCAATCGGATCCTTATTCCCACCCCCGTGTTGACTGCAAGTAATGAAATATGAGTCTGGAGTCTACTCATTCATTTTAAAAAATCTTGATTTAAAAAAAAAATTAGACATCCCCTGAAAATAAGCCCTAGTGCTTATTTTGGGGCCCAAAAGAAACCAAAACCAGGTCTTATTTTTGGGGAAACGCAGTATTAATTAGTAAAATTTCTTCCTTACTTTCTGCCTTCTCTGAGATTTTTTTTTTTTTTCCTGCAGGCAACGCTCATAGTAAGTGCTCCGGCCCACCTCAAGTTTGCTCCTCCGTTCCCAGACACTAAGTGTTCCCCTCTGCAATGAAATTTCCCAGATTCAGCTGGCTTCCAGAGGAACACCTCATCTAAGCACCCCACTCTTTGGATGGTATCCTTGGAGACCTTATCAGCAGAGCCCAAGAGAGAGAGAAAAAAAAAGAGTGTGTGAGTCTGGATGATTGAAACCAGACTTGACAATGCTTTCATGCTTTTCCCATGCTCTTCCCAGCAGGCCACCTACAGATAGCGCATGGCGTCCAATGGCTGCTCTGCTGCAGAACATGTGGCCTGGGATCTCGTTGCTGTGTTATTTTTGGGGGAGTCCCCATCTCAACATCTGGATCTAACTAGCAGCAGCCAATGCGGTTGTGACTGGAACTGTGACGGGGCTTATTTCCTCGGGTCGTTGCATCCAACAAGGTAAATGCCTTGGAGACCAAGATGGGCTTTGTGGGAGATGCTTTCGTGACTGCCAGGAAGGGCAAAACAAAGATAAAACATGGAAAGAACGGGAGGGGGGGGGGGAAATCCATTTTTTTGTCATCCAAAATACAGATGACACACAACAGAGAAACGGTGTCTTTTGCTCTTGTAGTTTCAGCCCATTGGAAACTATCTGGAATATCGCACAACACACATTTATGACGAGTTGCGAAGGGGATGTCCTGAGCCACGATGGAAGTTTTGAATGCCACCATTCATGAATTTAGCCAGTTTGGTCCAGTTGTTAAGGCACCAGGCTAGAAACCAGGAGACTGAGTTCTAGTGCCACCTTAGACATGAAAGCCAGCTGGGTGACTTTGGTCCAGTCACCAGGAGACAGTGGGTTCTAGTCTTGCCTTAGGCACAAAAGCCAGCAGGGAGATGTTAGGCCAATCATTGCTGCCATGGGAGGCAGGGATGAGGCTTTTTATGGGTTTTTATCATATGGTGGACTATAATTATAATATCTTACATTTTTCATGTTATAAGCCACCCAGAGTCACCTATGTGTGAGTTGGGAGGCTCTGTAAATTTGTTTAGTAAAATAAGTGGTGTTTATAACACTAGCCTTTGAACCAGAGTGATCTACTGGGTAACAACGAAAGGATCCAGTGAACAGATTTTAAAAGATCAGGCTGGTTTTCCAAAGTCAGGTAACAGCCAGAGTGCAGAATCAACCTTCAGGGATGGAAGAACCAGAGAACATAGCTAGCATCTGCTGGTCTGAATTCAAATGGTAGCCCTAATTCTTCCAGCCAATTGTTTCAATCACAGCCTTTTGCGTTTTAATCCTGGGAGACAAACTTCCACCCTCGCTTGTTGATGAAGATTCAGCCGTGGGCTGTTGTGGGAGCTTCATCCTTGGAAGCTTTCAAGGAGAGATTGGATTGCCATCTGTCAGAAATGGTGTAGGGTCTCCTGCTTGGGGAGGGGCAATTGAACTAGATGATCGACAACTTCCAACTCTGTTAATCTTTATCTATCATAGATTAGATTTCTCCTTCTCTCCTTCCCTTCCTCCATCCCTCCCTCCCTCCTTCCTTCCTTCCTTTCCTCTCTCTCTCTCTCTCTCTCTTTCCTCCCTCCCTCCCTCCTTCCTTCTCACCCTCCCTCTCTCCCTCTCCTTCCTCCCTCCCTCCCTCCTTCCTTCCCTCCCTCTCTCCTTCTCTCTCCTTCCTTCCTTCCTCCCTCCCTCCTTCCTTCCTTCCCTCCCTCTCTCTCTCCTTCCTTCCTTCCTTCCTTCCTTCCCTCCCTCTCTCCCTCTCTCACTCCTTCCTTCCTTCCTCCCTCCCTCCCTCCCCCCCCAACCATTCCAGCCCCGGTTGCTCTGCAGATCTTCTCGGCTGAGCTCTGCAGGGTTAAAGTTGCTGCGAGAGGGCGGCCCTCCATCTGCCTCAGTTCCAGCTGGACCTTCTGTTTTCCTGCCTGATCCCAGATCTGAGTTCCCCTTTCCCCCTCCAGCCTATCTCCACTTGCTCCAGGTTGTCGACTGGACCCAGCAAGCGCTCCCAAGGCCCGATCAGGGGAGCGATAAACAGCCTCCCATCAAACCAGAGGCAAGCCATTGCGGACAAGCGAGGGAGGCCCTTGCACCTCTCAGCTGGCTCTGGACCTCTGCTCACCCCTCGGATTCACCATTATGCCGTGGCAGATGTTTCTCCTCCCCCTATCCCCACCCCAAACCACAGCAGCCTCCTCTCCTCTTCTGCATCCAAAGCCCCAAGGACGGTCTCTGGAGCTCGGCCAGCAAACCATGCGCTGGCTGGCCCCATTATCCTTGCTGGCCAGCTTGACGGCTCATGGTCCTGGCTCTGCCTCTGCTGCTGCTGATGTGGCAGTTTGAGAGCTGGCACCCAGAGGCCACTTCGCTGCCATTTGCTCGGCCCAAGTGCCAGGTCACCAATCCAGGAACCCATCAAAATATATAAGCCAGGGCAGGAAAGCAGCAGCCCTGGCCAGCATCACCCTATCTCCTCCTTCCATCCCGCTGAGCCAAGAATAACAACATTTGCAACAATATTTTTCTCTCTGATTTTCTCCCCCACTTCCAAGGTTCATAACGCAGTGGGGGGAGTGAAGCGTTCGAATTTTTCTCTGCTGGTGCCCCAAGATAATGCCTGCCTCAAGTCGATATTATTCCTTCTGTCCTTCTCCATCGCAAAATAAAAATAAAAATAAAAATGGATGTTTCTTCCTTTTGTAACTCAAAAGTCCGCTTAAACCCTGGTTGACGAAATAACAGTTGGAAGGAACCTTGGAGGTCTTCCAGTCCAACCCCCCCACTTAAGCAGGAAACCCTATATCATTTCAGGGAAATGGTTGTCCAAACTCTCTGCAAAAATCTCAACTAAAACATACAATGAACGGTTGCAGGAACTGGGCCTGGCTAGTCTAGGGAAGAGAAGGACCAGGGGAGACAGGAGAGCAGTCTTGTAATATTTGAGGGGCTTTCACAGAGAGAAGGGAATCAAACTGTTTTCCAAGGCACCCGAAGGCCAGACAAGGAATAATGGATGGAAACTGATTCAACCTGAAATAAGGAGAAATTTTCTGACAGGGAGATCAATCAACCAACAAAACAGAAGTTGCCTACAGAAGTTGTGGGAGCTTCATCACTGGAGGCTTTCCAGAAGAGACTGGACTGCCATCTGTCAGAAATGGTGTAGGGTCTGCTTGGGGGGGGGGTGTTGGACTAGATGACCTACAAGACTTCCAATTCTAACTTCTGGAGGCAAGTCCTTCCCCTGGTTAATTGTTCTCACTCTCAGGAATTTTCTCCTTAGTTCTCGGTTGGTTCTCTCCTTGATGACTTTCCATCCATGGTTTCTTGTCCTGCCTTCTGGAGCTTTGGAGAATAGCTTGATCCCCTCTTCTTTGGGGCAGCCCTTCAAATATTGGAATCAAACTAGAACCACATGGATGGCCTCGGTGAGCCTCAGTGGCACAGTGTTTAGAGTGCTGTATGAATGGTGACTTCTGCTGCCTGCCGGCTGACTGCAATTTGGTAGTTCAAATCCCAGCAGGCTCAAGGTTGACTCAGCCTTCCATCCTTCCAAGGTTGGTAAAATGAGGACCCGGATTGTTGGGGGCGAGAGGCTAACTTTGTAAACCATTTAGAAAGGGTTGTGAAGCACTGTGAAGCAGTATATAAGTCTAAGGTCTATTGCTAGTCCCTCCTTCCCTCCCTCTTCCCTTCTGTGTTGGCGCAGTGGCTAGAATGCAGTATTGCAAGCTCATTCTGCCAACTGCCAGCAGCTCGATCCATACCGGCTCAAGGTTGACTCAGCCTTCCATCCTTCCGAGGTCATAAAATGAGGACCTAGATTGTTGGAGGCCATAGGCTGACTCTGTAAACGGCTTAGAGAGGGCTGTAAAGCACTAGAAAGTGGCATATGTCTCAGTGCTATTGCTATTTTGCTGTGGCATCGTCCTTTGCTAGCTATCATCTTTGTTGCTCTTCTCTGCACTCTTTCTAGAGTTTCAACATGTTTGTTTTATTTGGTGGTGACCAAAACTGGATGCAATATTCCAAGAGTGGTCTTGATAGAACATCCCTGTTCACCTGGCGATGAGGTTACCCTTTCTCATGGAAGAGTCTCCATCTTCTTTTGGGACACCCAACCCAGCCTGGACCAGGGGGTGTTCAGACGAAGCTGGGTTGGGGCAGAGCCACTGCTGGCTCTGAGTAGCTTCAGTCTCCACTCCCATTCTTTTTCCAGCAGCTTTGCTGCCAGAGCCAAAGTCCAGAAGTTTCTCATTAATCAGGAACGAAAATGGCTGGCTGGATCCAGCTGCAAAGATGCTGGGGAGCAGGAAGGGGAGATGGAGGTAGACCCAGAATCAAACAGCTGTTCCGGAAGACAGATGGATGGGTCAGACTGAGCTGGCCAAGGGTTCAGTTGGAAGACAATTTCTCTTTCCTTGCCAGCTTGGTGGCCCTGATAGGATTCTTCCTCATGAAATGTGAGTAGTTTTCTCCATCCAATTGCATAAAGAGTGTTTTCCAGCAGGGATGTAAATGCTCCATCCAAGGTTGATCAAGACAAAACCTTCTGATCCAATCTTCCAGACAAAACAGTTTTCCATCCCATTAAATGAAAAACCAGATTCTGAACTGGGAGGGAAGAGAGAGAGAGAGATTTTCACTCTAATCTGAAAGGTGCTGCAGAGTGGTGGGATTCAAATAATTTAAGCATCAGATCTCTGCCCTCATGATTTCTTCCAACAACCAGTTCACCAAACTGCTCAGGGAATTAACTACCAGTTTTGGTGAACCGGTGCGAACTGGCTAAATCCCACCACTGTGTTGCAGACAAGGCCATGCTTGGAATACTGCATCCAGTTTTGATCAACACAATATGAAAAAGATGCAGAGACTCTGAAAAGAGTCCAGAGAAGAACAACAAAGATGATTATGGGTCTGGAGGCTAAAACATATGAAGAATGGTGGCAGGTATTAAGTAGTGAAAAGAAGCACTAGTGGAGTCATGATAGTCTTCCAATATTTGAGAAGATGAGGGGGTCAGTCTACCGTCCAAAGCACTTGAAGGCAGAATAAAAAGCAATGGATTAATTAAGGAGAGAAGCAACCTAGAATGAAGGAGAAACTTCCTAACTCTGGGAACAATCAATCAGTGTAACAACTTGTCCCCAGAAGTTATGGGTGCTCCATCCTTGGAGGCTTTTAAGAAGAGACTGGATTGCCATTTGTCTGGAATGGTGTAAGGTCTTTTGCTCAAGCAGGGGGTTGGACTATAGGACCTCCAAGGTCCTTGTAGCTTAATTCTATGTTATTCACTGGTTAGCTGGATGTGTTTTGGATGCTTACACCCAAGTGTTAACTTAAGTGGAGGGAAGTGTTGATGATTTTCTTGAAATCTGGTGCTTTACGTGGTGCCCTTTGAGATGATTGCTTAGAAGGCAGCAAAGTAATTTCCTCCTAAGCAAAGGTTCATTGTCCTTTGTGAACAGCCCTCTGATCATCATCTTAAGGAAGAAGGTTGGGTTTCTACATTTACATGGAGCCCAACTGAGGAGGGCTGGTTTTGATTCACTACAATGCAGGAAAATTGCTACAGATAGTCTGCAATTTAAGAAGGCAATTCCATTCCAAGGTCTATCCCGAAAGGCCCTGTCCCACTGCACTTACGGATGCAAAGAGGATGTAAAACGTTAAAAAAAGCTTGCATCCGTTTGGAAAACGTGATGCATCCGTTGTGTACTCACTGCATACGTGTTTCATATGTTCTATCCGTCGAGCATCTGTCCACTGAGATTTCATCCGCGCAAGAAGTTTTGAGCTGCACAAAACTTTGTGAACGGATAACTTTCCGCCGCGTATGATTGTAAATCTGCGAACATACGAGCAACAAATTTCTATGTCCGTTTATCATCCGTTAAACGTCCGCTGTATCCTCTCTGCATCCTCTGGGCATCCTCGCAACTCACATCCGTTGCAGCTGAAAACGGAAAGAGGGAGGAAACAAAAGGTACACAGCGGTGAGTAGCACGGAAATAGAAAGGATGCGTTTGCATCCGATATACATCCGCGCGGCATCCCCTTTCTTTCCTTTAAGCGTACGTGATGCATCCACTTCATCTGCTGCATCCGCTAGGCTTCCGATGAACATCCATTTAACATCCCGCTACATACTACCCACGTCCGTTCTTTTTCCGTTCTGTTTATGCAAATTTTCACCACTTTTTGAAGCGGATGACAACGGATGGAGCCACCCCTGAAATTTTGCTCATCCGCTGTGTCCTTTATGCATACATTTTGCGTCCGTCGGCCAGTGGGACCGGGCCTTAACTGGAATTTATATGTAAACCAGAACACACATAATTTTATAATACTGTATAAGTAGGATTGTGTAATAAACTGAAACCATTGTATATTTGACCTGAACCATTGTATATTTGACTCAAATTTTGCTATAATAGGCTGAGTTCTTAACTATGGGTTGTCTTTAAACCAGCAGGTTTCTTAATGCTGGGATTTGCTGTACTGCAGCTTGTAAATTACAGTTTCTGAAGGCAACTGCAAACTTTTTTTCTTTCCAAAACTTGTCTGTAAATGGTCATAGAGAAGAGGGAAATTATTGATTAGTGGGGAGTTCTTGTGTTTGGTTAATTAATTATGTTGAAACAGAGCCTGGTTTAGTTTAGTTTTTTTCCAAGAGTTGGGCTGAGAGAGAGTGACTGGCCCAGAGACACCCAGCTGTCTTTTGTGCCTAATGTAGGACTAGAACTCCCAGTCTCCTTGTGAAGGGTCCAAAGTCACCCATTCATCTTCATACTTAAGATGAAGTTAGAACTCATAGTTTACTGGTGATTGCCGCAAAATCACTCAGCCAGCATTCATGCCTAATGCAGGACTAGAATTCCCAGTCTACTAGTGATTGGCCCAAAATCACCCAGCCAGCTTTCATGCTTAAGTGGGACTAGAACTCCCAGTCTCCTGATTTTTGACCCAAAGTCACCCAGCCAACTTTCATGTCTAATGCAGGACTAGAAGTCCCAGTCTTCTGCATTATAGCCTGGTGCCTTCACTGCTAAACCAAACTGGTTTTAATAAATGATTGAGTCAGCAATGATGGTGTAAATCAAGGGTATCGAACTCAATTTCATTGAGGGCCCCATCGGGATTGTAGTTGACCCTGGGGGGCCAGGGTAGGCATGACCAGCTTGACATCACTTGTGTCAGCACCTGTGGTGGCCTGAGCAGTTTGCCAGTGAAAATGGGCTCCCAAACTCCATTTTCAGCTGCAACGGCCTCTGACCACCCACTGCCAGCAAAAACAGAGCTCAGGCGCCCCTCCTGAGCTCCGTTTTCACTGGCAGAGGCACTGCGGGCTGGTCCTTTGCTTTTTTCCAGGGTGGTCTCGCATGCCAGATCTAAACACCCCATGGGCTGGATCCAGCCCTCAGGCCTTGAGTTTGACACCCCGGGTGTAAGTGAACCAGAGGCCAGCCCAACGAGTAAATCCAGCATTTTTGCAGAACCGATAAAGTTGAAATCTTAAGGATGCGGTGGTTCAGAAAGACGCTGAGCTTGTCGATCAGAAAGGTCGGTAGTTTGGCGGTTTGAATCCCTAGCACCGCGTAAGGGTGTGAGCTCCCGTTATTCGTCCCAGCTTCTCCCAACCTAGCAGTTCGAAAGCATGTAAAAAAAAAAATGCAAGTAGAAAAATAGGGACCCCTTTAGTAGGAAGGTAACAGCGTTTCATGAGCCTTCAAAGTGGTTTAGTCATGCCAGTCACATGACCACCGAGACGTCTTTGGATTGCGCTGGCTCTTCTTCGGCTTTGTAACAGAGCAGCACCCCCTAGAGCCGGGAACAACTAGCACATATGTGCAAGGGGAACCTTTATCTAATGTTGAAAAAAGACAGGAGACTGATTAAGGCGGGAGGTTTACAACTTCTCAGAAAAATCACAAGACCTCTCAGTGTTCCAGGGCAGGGACTGGCATGCCAAAGTACAAACTTTTCCCTTCCCCCTGCTTGAAAGTCTCATTACAAAGACCGTCAGGCTGGGGTGGGGTGGGGGGAAAGGGGGAAAAAAAAGCGCACATATTGTTGCTGATCGTCAGAGCTCGCAAGGAGTGGGAGAAATGCATGAAAGGGAATGAACCAGTCCTTTATGTGAAGATTATTTATTCCAGAGCTTGGAGAGGTGGGAGGGGAACGCTGGCTTTTAAAAAAATGTATTTTAAAAAGGGGCTGCCACGATTAGCCAAAGTGGGGGAAGACCTTGCCTGAAAGGGCAAGAATCCAGAAATTGGAATGTAATATTTAGCGTTATTATTAACCCTACCCACTTGGAATATTTTTTCATTTATTTATTTTTTAATTTTAATTATAAGAATACAATACAAGGCGCAGCTGTTCAGGCATTACAATTGTTATACATATATAAATATGAATTCACCATTTACAATCCTCTTGTTTGATACATTATTTACCACTTATTTATTATTATTAATATTATTAATATTAAATATACATATTTACCAATAAATATGATCATATTTACTTATGTTCCAACCTTGCCTTCTTCTATGTAACCACCGATATAATTTATTCCATGTTTCATAATACTCAAGATTCCCCCTTGTTTTTTAATTCTAGAGCTAACTTTTCCAATTCTGCACAGGCCATAATTTTCATTATTATCTCTGTTTCTGGCAGTATGCTTTCTTTCTTCCAGTATTGTGCATATATTATTCTAGCCGCCATCAACACATGTACTATTAGATAAATTAAGTCCTTCCTATATCCTTCTGGTATTATTCCTTGGAGAAAAAGTTCTGGCTTAAATGGAATACATTCTCCCACCATTTCTTCCACCCATGTTGCTGATATTTTTGAAGTCCACTCCTGAAAATGATCATGTCCACTTTGGCAGATGTAGTAGAGCAGAAACCAATGAGGAGAGATGGTGCCACTAGTAACTTGGCCCCAAGTCACGTAGGACTTAAAGGTGTCAGCCAGCAGCTGCAGCATTGCAAATCCACCACATGTGAAAATATGTGCCTGATACATCTTTGCACTTACAACAATTTGGAGATAGACTTTTGAACATTTTGGAAAGCCTTGCTGGCAGAAGATGCTACCTGTAAAAAATCTTACAAAAATTTTCCTTGTATGCCATGGCCAAAGTTATTTTCCTATATATGGAATATTTGGAATATTGAAGTGATGGTGGAACTCTGAATCATTCTTAGAGCATATTAAAGAACAGTATTTAGCGTTAAATAAATACAAGGCACAAAGAAATGTTGTTTATGTTGAAATGAAGGAATGGGAAAATGAGAACTAGATTATGAAAAAAGGTTAGTCCTGTTGAAATTGTGGAAGTAGGAAGATTAGAACTACATACATCTATTTGTATAGTTATTGTTGCCTCAAAAAGAATTGACCCAATTAATTCAAAGTTCATAAAATATGTATGTCTATAATAAAAATTTTAAAAAAACTTTAAAAAAGAAGAAGTTGGAATGTACTTGTGGATTGGGATTGAACAGAGGGAAAACACGGTCTCCAGATGTAACCAAGGCCAAGGTGAAGGAGCTGAGATGAACCTCTGTATTCATTCACTCATTCACTCTATATTGCTAGTCCTTGATGTACAACAGTTTGTTGACTGACCATTCAAAGTTACAATGGTATTGAAAAAATGGGACTTGGAACATGTTTCATACATACAATGGTTGCAGAATCTCCATGCTCGCATGATTCAAATCCAGAGGCTCTGCCACCGACTCACATTTTTGTCCTGGGGGGGTCCCATAATCCCCTTTTGTGACCTTCTGATCAGTAGTCGGATTCAAATTTTTTGTACTACCAGTTCTGTGGGTGTGACTTGGTGGGCATGGCTTGGCTTGGTGAGCATGGCAGGGGAAGGTTATTGCACAATCCCCCTTCCCTCCCCACCCCACTAACCTGCTTTCCAGCTCCGTTCTCCTGTGCAGGGCAACCAAAGGAGACCCAGCAAATCAGATGGGACTCAATGGGAGGCAGAGAAGAGATGGGGTTGGCGGGGCCAATCAGAGGTGGGATTGGCTGGCTCGCCGAACTCCTCAAAATTTCCGCTATTGGTTCTCCAGAACTGATGCAAACCGGCTTCTGACAAATCAATAGTGAAGCCAGATTCACTGCACAACTAACTAACTTGTCCACTGCAAAGTGATTTGTTTCACAACTGTGGCAAGAAAGATCATAAAATGGGGGCAAAGCTCCCTTAATAAATGTCTCACTGAGCGATGGACATTTTGAACTCCATGGGGGGGGGGGTCATACATCTCCAAGACTACCTGTAGTAAGTTTGGATTACCTGTAGTAAGTTTGGCCCCTTCAATTTAGCTTTTTGTTTCTGCTGTTGGAGAGAGCAATTTAGACTGACTGCAATTAAATTGCTTCGGACAAGGTTCACTGTCTTGAACCTTCAACCTTTGTCAGCCCGAGCTTAACTTGTTCAAGGTACAGCGCCCTTCCCCCTGCCTCTTTTCTCCCCCCCCACCCAGAGTCCCCCCATCCCAAAGCTCTTGGGTGGGGGAAGGCAAAGAGCAGCTCAGGGAAGACAAAACTGCTGACCCATTGCCATGGAGACATTAATTCAAGGCGAGTTCAAAGAAATTCACTTCCCAGTTGAAGCTAACAAGCTGAAATTGGAGCTTGGCCTAGGCAGGAGAGAGAGAGAGAGAGAGAAAGAAAAAAAAAATGGGGATTTCCTTGCACNGCCTAGGCAGGAGAGAGAGAGAGAGAGAGAAAGAAAAAAAAAATGGGGATTTCCTTGCACAAAGATGACCCAATCTTTGTAGGTCAAGGAGGAAGGGGAAACAAGAAGAAAAAAAGGAATATTTGAAGGGAGAATGGGTGGAGTGAACCCACAGCTTGGGTTTAGAAGTTTGAAACAAGCAAAATATCTGAGAGATCCGGTAAAACAACAAGAAAGAGAGTTTATGTAAACAAAAAATATGAATAGCAAGCCTTATCTTCCCTGTTTTCAATCCCTCAGAGAGGAGGGTAGTAGTCCCAGAATTATAGGCAGTGTTCACATGACCTACTTTAGAAAGTTCCTGAATGAATCTATTTTCTAGATTCACATAATACCCGAATTGTAAACTAGCCAGGAGGGTGCACGCCCCACTAAATTACAACAGGAGAACTCAGCTTGACACCAATTAAACTTAGTTATGTTGGGTGGATGTAACTGCTGGTTCTTGACCTAACCTGGGTCAAGGTGATGTGTGAGCTCACCCCTCAAGTTGAGAGGGAGCAGGGAGGCCATAACAATCTAATCTAAACAGCTGCATCTGATCAAGCCCTGTGGATTAGCAGCTTAGATCCAATTTGATGGTCATCTGGAAAACAAGCCAACTTGTTTCAACTTCAGCTTCTGACGTCATCATTTAAACTCACTGAAATCATTGAAAGAGCGCAGAGAAGAGCAACCAAGATGATCAGGGGGGCTGGAGACTCAAACATATGAAGAACAATTGCAGGACCTGGGTACGACTAGTCTGGTGAAAAGAAGGACTAGGGTTGACATGGTAGCAGTATTCCAGTATTTGAGGGGCTGCCACAAAGAAGAGGGGGTAAACCAATTCTTCAAAGCACCAGAAGCCAAGACAAGAAGCAAGGATGGAAGCTAATCAAGGAGAAAGCAACCTAGAACTATCAATAAATTTCCTGACAGAACAATTAACCAGTAGAACGGCTTGTTTCCAGAAGTTGTGGGTGCTTCACCACTGGAGGTTTTTAAGAAGAGACTGGACAGCTATTTGGAATGGTATAGACTCTCCTTGCTTGAGTAGAGGGTTGGACTAGAACACTTCTTAGATCCCTTCCAACTCTTCTTCTCTCCTGTTCTGGTTACCAATCCATCAGACACTCTTCTTTTCTTCTCCATGTCAGCTACCAACAGGCCAGGGTCACATGGGCCCTGAAAGTTGATGGATTTTACACCTGGAGAAACTGGTTGTGGGCCATGGACCAGCAGATGGCACTCGAGAAACGCTCCTGAATGTTTTGATTTCTGTTGTTTATCTCCGTTGCAATACTTTATAATGTGGTTGCAAGTTATCCTATTACTTAACAGCAGCTCAAAAGCAGTCCTTGAGTGCTGATTTGAAAAATAGTTACTACAACTATAGAGCAGAGTGTGTTTTATTATTCCCACAAGACGGAGGGACCAAAGCTAGGTAGAGCATTGAGTGAGAATGTGAAAAATAATGGATAATGCAGAATACATAGGAGTAGCAACTTGTGAATCAGCTGTGCATATCAGAGACTCCAGATTTGATTTCTGAAGTATGTGAAAGCAAATAGCGTTGATGCAACTCTTTTTGTCTCGGGCACCCAGAGCTAAGTGGTGGAAGATGGCTGGATTTGGTCTCTAGTACCTTCTACTCAGTAGGTGGCAGCATATAGTTTTTGTCTTTTTGTGGTCTTGGAAGCTAAGCAGGGTCAAGTGTGGTTAGTAAGCTGGATGAGAGTGTCCAGGGTTATAGGTGAGTGGGAAAAAAACCTCCAAAACCCATCTTGGATGAAAGGAATGGCAAACCATTTCTCTACGAACAGGTCCATATGGTCATCAGACATTCAGGAGGGGCTTTAATTCTGTACAGTAAGTTCAATCATACATTGATATGATTTCCAGTTTTGACTGAGGACCACTCAGACCATTCCATGATGCAAGAGGAGCCTGTAGCCATGCTTCTTGGAATACTGCATCCAGTTTTGGTCAGCATGATGTAAAAAAAAAAGATGTTGAGATGATAGAAAGAGTGCAGAGAAGAGCAACGAAGATGATTAGTGGACTGGAGGCAAAAACAAAGAAAGAACGGTTGCTGGAATTGGGTATGTCTAGTTTGATAAAGAGAGGTGATATGATAGCAGCCTTCCAATATCTCAGGGGCTTCCAGAAAGAAGAGAGTCAACCTATTCTCCAAAGCACCTGAAGGCAGGACAAGAAGCAATGGATGGAAACTAATCAAGGAAAGAAGCAATTTAGAACTAAGGAAAATTTCCTCAGTGTAAGGTGGGAAAAAAAGTTAAAATGGAGATAGAAATAAGAGGGGAATAATAGTATATATATTTTAATAGATTAAGATATATGAAAGAATAAGAGGAAGGTTTAGGAATGGAAGGGTGATAGTAAGGGTATGTGTAAATAATATGAAATAATGAAAGAGAAATGTAACAACTATGAGTAACAATATTATACTTATTTGTATTGAAATGTATGATACCCAGTCATTCACTGGGTATGTATGATACCCATACCATTCATGCATTGATATGTATAAAAATAAAATTAAAAAACTTGATTAAAAAAAACTAATCAAGGAGAGAAGCAACCTAAAACTAGGTTCTTAATTTCTCTAAGGAGAAATTTCCTGACAGTTAGAACAAATTATCAGTGGAACTGCTTGCCTCTAGAAATTGTAAATGCTCCAAAACTTTAAAGAAGAGATTGGATAACCGTTTGTCTGACATGGTATAGGGTTTCCTGTCTAAGCAGGGGGTTGGACTAGAAGACCTCCAAGGTCCCTTCCAACTCTGTTATTCTATTCCATTCTTCACTCTTGGAGGAGGAGGAGGAGGAGGAGATGATTGGAAAAAGTTCACCCTGATGGAACATGGTGGTGATGGGTAGTAGTGCTTGGGCCATTCGTGTACAATTGACTAAACCCACTAAAGTTGTTTCACTGATTCAAATAGAGAATTGAATCCCTCAAGAGATCAAAAATCCATTTTTTTGATGTTCTGAAAGAGGGGAACTGCCTTTCCTTTCTGCCAGAATGTTATTTCTTGGGGGTCAGCGATAAATATTCATTTTTGTTTGCTGTGTCCAAAGGCCAGGTTGTGTCCAAAGGCTGTTCATCAAGATAGGTCACATCAGGCCAACAATCCGTTGAGATACGGTCGGAGAGAATTTGGGGTGGAGCTCAGACTTTTTACCTGCAGGGCAGACCTGTGTGGGAAGGAGGATTAAATGCTTGGTCAAGGACATCTGAATGTTCAATCAAAGATTAGTGTCAACGTTCCTTTGATCTCTGCATGGACACAGTAATCCACAAAGCTTTTTGGTGGCTCTGGTTTGTACTGGCCTGGGATCCTGAGCAGAAACTCATCAGCATATTCATAAGCTAAATATAAATAGGCTTCTGGTAGAGGAAAAATGCACTCTTGCCTCATTCCTATAAGTCAAGTAGTAACTATTCTCCTTGTTTAGTAGGCTTCTCATCTTATGATGGGAATTTGAAATAGGAAACATTTCAACAAATCCTGAATGATTCCCATTGGAAGATGCCATCTCAAATTCTAGGGAGAAAGTGAAGGAACTTGTGCCATCTTCTAGCCAGGTTGAAACATGCTAAGTTATCATTTGATTTAACATGGTTTATTGGACGACCACCACTGGTTGAGTTGATGTTATGAACCAAGCCATAGGTTATGGTGACACTCCAGCAGGGCTTCACACAACACACAAAGCTGAGAAGGTCTCATATGGCGATCATGTGAGCCCCGGGGATGCTGCAACCATTGTAAATACATGCTGGCTACCAAGTATCTTAATTTGGATCATATGTCTGGAGAGATGCTGCAGTTGTTGTAAGTGGGAGGACCTGTGAGAGAAA
Organism: Laticauda laticaudata; assembly: GCA_004320025.1. NCBI lineage: Eukaryota > Metazoa > Chordata > Lepidosauria > Squamata > Elapidae > Laticauda > Laticauda laticaudata. The sequence continues at coordinate 235,197 of BHFT01000436.1, forward strand.
AGTAACTTTGTTCAAGGCCTTGGAGCATTAAATGAATCATTGAGGAAGGTCTGTTTTGACAATCCTCAGGGAATAGGTGTATGATGGCTTGCACAGTTAGAATGTTGGTTGGAGGTTATCACGCCCATGTTCGAGTCCTGTGTGCTGCCATGGGGAGGGGTTGAGCTCCTATCCTTCACTCCAGCTCCTTCTAGAGACATAAAAGGAGCCCTCAACTGGGCATATTCCGAGAAATGGGGATGTCACTGGCTAATTCTTTCAACCCAGAAGCTCCTCGGTGTTTCTGACGCGAGTGCAATGTGATCCCCAGGGAAAACTGCCCAAGAGAAGGGTACTCAATTATGGGTTGAAAGCTAGTAATAATACCTAAAAGGGGCAACATGGATAATTCATTGTGACTGCCTGTTCTGACCCATGCCCTTTTCCAATAAATCAAACACAAATCCAAAAGAAACAGAAACCTTGTAATGCTTTTACAAAATAATTAGCTGTGATAAACACAAGTCTTTCCAAACTGTGCAAAACTTGCCAAAGGTAACAGACAAGAATTTACAAAATAAGAATCTTCAAACACAAACTCAGGATACTGGAATGTCCAGGAGGCTGAGTTTCAAAACGTCTTTGCCTTCTGCAAAGAACGTTCATTTCACAGCTGGCTTTTATCTTCTTGAAGGAGGGGCCATTACCTTGCAGCCTTACTCCCGAGTCACCCATGCTGTTGNCTTCTTGAAGGAGGGGCCATTACCTTGCAGCCTTACTCCCGAGTCACCCATGCTGTTGTAGCTGCTTTTTCCTCTGAGCAATTCTGAGCTCACGCGCACTTGGCACAGGCTCCTTGGGAACCTCCTCATTACTGCTGTCAGCCTCCACAATCTCTGAAATCAGCAGTCTACTCCCTAACGGTCCTGGCCTCTCATCTGAGTCCTCGCTTTCCTCAGCCATCCATATCTGCTGCCGGCTAACCACAACACTGCCATCCCAGCAACATGGAGGAATTTATCCCTACATTCCAGATTTTTCTATGTCTGCCCAACTATTTGGCAGTTTCTCCTGAATTTAAAAGCCTTCCTTTATTTTTTAAAAAAGAAATTCTTCCTCGATGGTGGACCATCATCATGGTGGACCATCTGTGATACTATGGAGATCCAAGTTGGAAGAAAGCAGAGAAACCAAAATTTGATTCCTGCAGCCCAACCTCGCCTTGGCAATTCTGAAGTCTTAACTGCATAGAGCAAACTCATGTAACAGAATGAGAGGCTGGTTTGCAAAACCCATCAGAAGCCAGATGTCCTTCTTGAGGTCCAACAGAGACTGGTTGTCTGGAGCAAAAGGCAGATATAAAAAGTAATGCAGATTTCTAGCACAGCTGACCACGTGAAAGAAAAACTGAACCGAGGCCTTTTTAGAATGTTTCATTTTGTCCACATATTCTGAATACACGGAGAGGAAAACCGTCAGTTTTTAATGGATGAAGGATTCCGACTGAGTAAATTCCCAGCAGCTGGATTCCTATTTATTTAGTGTGACCCAACTTCCTGTCCACAAAGAGTCTCTTGTGGAGATTTCTGATTAATACATGAGAAAGAATTTAAATGACAAATAAAGGCAGATCTAGCACGCCTCCTTCTGCAATTCAAAATATGGCTATGTCAAAAGAAACAAGAGTTACTGTTGAAGCTTTTCTGAAATGTTCAGGTTGCTACAACACACCCAAGTGAAATGGGATTGAGGTTTGGCTTAACTTGTGGTGTCAACCAAATCATTATGAACATGGCATGCCATCGTTCAAAGAAGAAAAGATATTCCTGTTACACCACAGCAAAGTCTCTGGTGGAACTCCTTATCCTAGTTATTGAGAAGAATTGTGGCTGGCTGGGATCATCCATTAATAGCAATAGGACTCAGACTTATATACCACTTTACAGTGCTTTACAGCCTTGTCTAAGCGGTTTACAGAGTCAGCATCTTGCCCCCAGCAATCTCGGTCCTCATTTTACCGACCTTGGAAGAATGAAAGGCTGAGTCAACCTTGAGCCTGGTGAGATTCGAACTGCCAAATTGCAGGCAGTCAGCAGAAGTAGCCTGCAATACTGCTCTCTAACCACTGTGCCACCATGGCTAATGGGAGATTTCAGCTGTGGAGTAGAATTCTTAGCATTTCTGAAAGGAACAGTAGATAGGACTGGAAACAATGAGATTGGTGTCCCAAAGCATGTCAGTCTGGAGATGAGCAGGAAACATTGAATCAAAATGAACTGATAATCCAACTGGATGCAAACATGGTCTTGCACAGAGTATAGACTTATAGAATCATGAGGCTGGAAGGGACCTTGGAGGTCTTCTAGTCCAACCTCTGCCCAAAGCAAAAGTATTGGGTATATATTATATATATTATATATATTATATATAAAGTATATATTATATCATCCCAGACAAATGGTCATCCAATCTTTTCTTGAAAACCTCCAGTGATAGAGCACCCACAACTTCTGAAGGCAAGCCGTTCCACTGATGAATTGTTCTCACTGTCAGGACATTTCTCCTTAGTTCTTGGTTGGATCTCTCTTTAATAATCTTCCACTTTTACTTCTTGTCCTGGCATCAGGTGCTTTGGAGAATAAGTTAATCCTCTCTTCTCTGGGATAGCCCCTCAAGTACTGGAAGACGGCCATCATGTCACCCCAAAACTTTCCCTTCTGTAGGCTAAACTTACCTATTTGCCTGAGCTCTTCATCACATGATGTAGCATCCATTTAGTAGTGTTTGCTTAAACACAATTTACAAAAGAAGCCAAGTTGGATGGCACCACCCATCATGCTGTGCTTTACCAACCACACCCTCCTTTGAAAAGTAATAAAAAAATTGTAGTGCTTGAGCAGGTTTTCTGTCTTTCACACTCAGCCTAAAGGTTCAGAGGTATCTTTAAATGGTCTCCTCCTCCAATTATTATACCTTATACCACCAGACTTGAAATTTGGGGCTTAGACAACTTGGAACTTTGCCGCTTTCCGTCTGACCTAAGCATAGTACATAAAATTATCTGCTACAATGTCCTACCTGTCAGTGACTATTTCAGCTTCAACCACAACAACACACGAGCACACAATAGATATAAACTCAAGGTAAACCGCACCAAACTCAATTGCAGAAAATATGACTTCAGCAACAGAGTTGTCAATGCCTGGAATGCACTACCTGACTCTGTGGACTCTTCCCCAAACCCCAAAAACTTTAACCTTAGACTGTCTACTGTCATGCTCCTGGTGGAGACTGACTCTGAGGGAGAGGAGGAACAGCCGACAGGGAGTGAAAGTGTGGCTCTGGAGGTTGTGGAAGAGGCTGGGGAAGGGCAGAGGCTGGCTGGGCAGTCAGAGGAGGACCCAGGCCCATCCCCTCTCCATCCTAAGGCATGCAGGGAGGAGAGGATAAGGGAGAGATGTGGTCTACTTGGGAGGAGTGGGCTTTGATCCTCTTCATGGGCTGCGGCTGTGACAACTGAATAAGAGGACTGACATGTCTACGGGTGAGTGCTGGAAACAAAGCATGGAAATATCTCTAGTTTATGGTTCCTCTCTGAGTTTGGTGCCTTCCAGTGTGTGTTCTGTTATCTGTGGATGTCTTCCAGCTCTTATCTTACCTGGTTTGTATTGTTTTTTACTCTTCATAATTTAAATGGCATTTCCTCCTTCTTGTAACTGCTTATGTGAGAGTTTTTTGTCTCCAGTCAAGGATATTTGGAGCTTGGAAGCAAAGTGAAGGAATAAAAGGGGCTTCACCTGTTTTTTATGACTGTGTTTATATTGTATCCCACCTGGGTCATCACAGTCTACTTTTGACCTCACCCCATTCCTAAGAGGTCTGTAAGGGGTTGTGCATAAGCACACCAGCATACCTACCATCCCTGACCTAATATCCCCTGTTATTCATACCCATTTCATGTACTTTTAATCATGTTTTTAAGTATGTTATCTAAAACATGCTTGACTAAATAAATAAATAAATAAATAAAAATAACTATCTCTGCTTCTAGTCTCTTCCAGTGTGTGCAGTTGGTGTAAGATGCTTCTTCTACAGGGGCATCCAAAAAAGCCTTTAGTATATGGTTAGGTTGAATTTTATTATGACTACATTGTACCCCTAATAGATAAATTCCCTGGGAGGACACATACATTTTACGGTATCCAATTTTGTGGTTTTTATTTTAAACTTATTAATGTTTTGAGCTTATCATCCAGGTAGCAATTCTATGAACATAGCAATAGTAGAGTGAATGTTATACACTATGTTTTATCCTGGAAGTTGCTGGCATATTACTATATTTATCTGCTTTACTCTGTTTTTGTTTTTATTTTTTTGCTGGCCAGTGATTAAACAAATTACTGATTGATTGAACTTGATGGTGGCATTTCGAATGGAAATCTGAATAAGTAACTTTTCTCTTTTGGTTAATCTGTGCTGTTGAGGACATCTCGTGGTTGATGTACAGCATTGCAAAGGATCTTGCAGTTAAGGGAGATCATTCATGCACTGGATCTATAGGAAGTCCTTGATTTATTATCATAATCGAGATCGGATTTTCTGCCGTAAGGCGTTGTGGTCGTGAATTGAGTCAAACCCAACTTTACAACAATTTTTATGGTAATTGTTAACCAAATCATGCAGTTGTTAAAGCGAATCCAGTCTTCCCAAAGTTGGGTTTTTTGTGCAGCAAAAACAAATTGCATATCACAATCACGTGTAATGCAGTCATAAATATGAGCCAAATTGGTCATAAATGTGAGCCAAAGCATCTGAATTGATGCTCCAGTTTGAGTTAGATTCCAGCTGAATGAACCAGGCCTGTGTGATTTGACAATGTGATCCAGAGAATTGCTCTTTAAATGCACAGAAGACTTTTGATGTGCCCCAATGAAGCTGAATCAACTGTTTCCTTCCATGGGCTGTAAGGTCGACATTCCGTCACATCAAATTGGTGACGTTGAAGGCGCGTCCTCAGCTGACACTGGAATTTGCAGAGATTAAATGTTTCAATTGTTCCATGCAAGTAACTGTTGAATAGAAACATCTTAAAATCATTTGGGTATTACAGAAAAAAAACCAAGAGGCTCCAAAAACAATTATGTTGTTTCAAAACATACTTATTTATGTTGGTGTGGCTTTTGAAAGAGTTACGCTGTCACTGATATTGACCTAGAAGGCTTCTGGATACAATTCAAGGTTCTGGTTGACACCTTGAAGTCCTACATGACTTGGGGCAAAAGTTACTAGTGGGAGCATCTCTCCTCATTGGTTTCTGCTCTACTACATCTGGCAAAGTGGACATGGTCTTTTTCAGGAGTGGGCTTCAAAAATATCAGCAAGTTGTTGGGTGAGTGTGGCCATGGTGGGCGTGGCCTAGTTGGCCTCCTGCCCCACAGCTTTCCTGGAGCTTCCAAGAGGGCAAAAATGGCCTCCCCCAGGCTCTGGAGGCCCTCTGGAGGCTGGAAACAGGCCCGTTTCTGGCCTTCCATTCCCTCCCCACCCCACTAACCTGTTTTCCAGCTCTGTTCTCTTGTGCAGGGCAACCAAAGAAGACTCAGCTGATCAGCTGGAACTCAGGAGGCAGAGAATAGATGGGGGCAGAGGTGGAATTGTCTGGTTCTCCAAACGAGTCAAAATTTTCATTACCGGTTCTCCAGAACTGGTCAGATCCTGCTGAATACCACCTCTGAGCTCAACGTCTTTTTTTTATATCGGTAACCAAAACCAGATGCGGTATTCCAAATTTGGTTTTCAGGAAAGCAGTGAAAATCCCTGCTGGCATTGGGACCAGGAAGTTCATAGAGCTGGCACATGATTGATGGATGGACGTGAGTTTTTAATCAGGGTCTCAAAGTAGTTTATTGTTTTAAATCCTAGTTTTGTGTTTTTATTTTGCCCACCATCCTACATTCTTTTTTTAAAAAATAGATGGTTACGGAAGTTTGTTTAATAAATTAAATAACTGGAGCTCTCTTAGCCCCAGCGATATCTTCACATGTCTGAATCTGACTTTATCCAAACATTAGATCCCTGTTTGATTCGGATTCCTGGCATGAATCCATGAACCAGCAGTAATCTCGGGAAAGCAATGGACCTGAGAAGGAATGAAGAAAGCAATTCTCAGTGGCCAAATGGGGTCCTCCTTGGCCAAAAGAATCTCTTGTTGTTGTTAATCGCGAATTTGTGTCCGACCTATTGCGACCCCATGGACAACATTCCTCCAGGCCTTCCTATCCTCTACCATCTTCTGGAGTCCATTTAAGTTCATGCCAACTGCTTCAGTGACTTCATCCAGCCTCCTCCTTCTCTGCTGTCCCCTTCTTCTTCTTTTGCCCTCCATCATTCCCAGAATTAAGCTCTTCTCCAGTGAGTGAGTCCTTCCTTCTCATGAGGTGGCCAAAGAACCTCTACACAGTGCTAAACCCAAGGTTTGAAGGTCATTGTTCTCTCATACTGATATTTCCTGAAAACTGGTATTCAGTGGTCTACCCCTGCTGGAATCAGAGATTCTACCTAGCCATCGTGACCTGCTTTCCATCTCAAACCCCTGATTGCTATTGTTCTGACCTAGACTTTCCCCAAAAGCACTAAGCAGACTTTTTGTCCTGGCAAAACCCCTTTTATTAAATGAACGTGAACGTCTTGCATTCACCTTCAGCCAAAGGCCTGGCAAACAGTCTTTCAAGGGTCTAATTAGGAGCACATACCTTATCTAGCCTGGATAGCTGCCAAGTAAATATTTTCTTTTTTTTTTTTAAAAGAATTTTATTAATTTTCTACAAACACACATAACATACATAACATTAAAAACATCTATTCTCGATATTAACTTCGGTGTGTCGGTTGATCATCAGTTTTGTGCATTCATTTTGGTAGTGTCAATTACAGTTATATTGCATAACAACTTCATATTATGCAAATCCATATCCTAATATTTACTAAAAAAAAAAAATTTATTTTGAGTATACTTTTAATCATTCATGCGTCTTGTGAGATATCAAACTTTAAACAATTTATTCTCATAAACAAATCAAATAATCATAACAAATCAATCCTAAAAAACCCTTTGATAATATAGTATTAATGTGCATTTATCCGTATTTATCTCATTTCTAGCCATTTGATAAAAAAGATCCCAAATTTCATAAAATTGTTTATCTTCTTGCGCCTTCTCTATTGTCAAATGTTCAATCTCTCATCTCAGCACATTCCCAGTATTTTCTTAATAAATTTCTTCCTGCTAATGGTTATTTTTCTCCCATTTTTTTTCTTTTCCCCCAAAAATTTTTTAGCAAATACAATCCTAAGCCGCCTGTTAATACATTACAATCAAATATTTAATTCTTTTTTGTATGTGTGCAGGTAAAATTTCCCAATAAAAAAAATCTCTGGTTTCAAGTCTATGTGTTCTTTGTCATTTTTCCAAACCATATGTGAATTTTTTAGTCCAATATTTTCTAGCCTCCTTCACAAGTCCACCACATATGATAAGTATAGCCAAATATCTGATGACATTTTCCAACATTTTTCAGATTTGTTCTTTGAAACAGTCTTGCTATTCTTGTCGGGGGGAAGTGGCACACCGTGTAAAAACATGTTATACAAGTTTTCTTTATATTGGCTGTTGACTTGTCATTTTATAATTTTGAGACATAATTTTTGCCCATTCTCTAAATCAATCCCATCCCCAAAATTTTTCCCCCAAACAATCATTAGTTTCTTTAACTTGCTTCTTCCTCTAACTAATTCCCAATAAAATAACCATATAGTTTTTTTTAATCCACTTGCTCATCAGTACCCATCAATATCTTATCTAAAGCAGTTCGTGTCTATCAAGAATCCTTCCATTTTTAAAGATTCTTCATCATATCTTGAGTGTATTTGCGCATAGTAAAACCAGTTCATCTTTATTACCTTGCTTCCTCTAAGTTTTGGCATCGATTTAAGTCCACCACTTTTTCATCTAACAATTCCCCATATCTAACCGTTTGTTCCTTTTTATAGATCATAGGAAGGAAAATGCTTCAATAGTCGATAACCAAACTGGAATTTTTCAAATAACATTGTTTTTATCTTTCCCCAATTTAACCACAAAAAGACTCCCGTATAAATAATGTCAAATTCTGAAATACCCTGTGTTTTAGTTCCCTTGTTACCATAAAACAAGCATGCCAGCCCAACAGTAAATCATGCGCCTTCTAATGTCAACAATCTATGTTTCTTAATGTTATCCATTCTTTGACCCACATCAACTTGCAGGCTTGTTGATAATACAGTTCCCAATTAGGCAGGCCAAAACCTCCTCTAATTCTAGCATTCTGCAAAAGCTGTTAACCTTTATTCTCGCTCTTATTACCTTGCCATTATAAAACTTCAACATGATGTTATCTTAAATCTTCAAAATTAGTCTTTTCCCAAAGTCTAATGGTATGGTTTTGAAAGAGAAATAAAATTCTGGGTAAAAATATTAACAATCTTAATTGTTGAAATTCTCCCTATTAATGACAATTGCAAGTCTTTCCCATTTCTTCAAGGTTCTGTAATGTATCTTGTTGTTTGAGGTTAGCATAATTATTCTCTTTTAATGTGCTACATCTTGCCGTCAAATATATCCCAGAGTACTTTAACCTTATTTGTAACTTGGGATTTCAAAAGATCTGTCAATTCTTCTCTTTGTCTCAATAACATGTTTTTTGTTAGAATCTTTGTTTTATCTTTATTTATCTGACAAGGAAGGACTCAGCACAGTGTCTCTGAGATGCATAGACAGATTTCACACTGCTGCAATGAACAAATTGTTTCCTACAAAAGCCCCTCCCCTTTTGCTCCTCTTTTAATTCCTATGGGAGGGTCCATTCACCATCCACCTGTGGCTTTACTCCCACATCGACCCTTAGTTTGTAACTGCTCTTTTCTTTTGGCAGCTCTGCACATGAGCAAGCTGGGAACAAGCTCCAGCTGCTCCCCTGCCTCACTGCTTTCCGTTGGCAGCTGATGACTGCTAGACTGCCCTGGCCCCACCTCTGCTTCTGATGCAGAGCCCTCATCCTAGCCTTCCTCAGCCTCCAGGACTGGCCCATGTTCCTCCCCAACGTCCTCACTGTCCGACTGTGCTGCCAGCTCTGCTAGCCGCTGCTGGGCCACAACAGCTATCAATGCGATGACTTTGCTATCCTACAGCTTTGTTATCCTTTCATCTTTGGAAAGAGAATTCCATAAGCTAATGACAGATTAGGAGAAAAAGCATTCTGAGTTCCGATTGTGCTGCCAGCCCGTTGCATTTGCACAACCAAGGAAGGAGAAGGAGGGAAAAATATCTTGACCCAACACTAGACGAAGAGAGCGGGACTTCTTCCTTTTGCTCTGGCTGTACAAAGCAAGGCTGTTGAGAGAAATCCTGGTGGATTTTTATATCTGGCAGAGCAGGCTGAAAAAAACCCTGGGGGAGACATATAGGGGGGTCTGAGTGGATTCAGAAGCCAGTCCCTCCCTTGCCTTGATGTAGGCCAGGCGTAGCCCTGGGGCCGTTCTACTGAGCAAACTTTGGGCGTCAGCTAGTCCCATGATGCTTCATGGGGCTGAGTCTGAACTTGATGGAGTGTTTAAGTGATTTGTAATTAGCTGTAGAAAAAAACAAAATAGGAATCCACTCCTCTTCATACAGATATAGCCAGGGGACAAGGGCCAAAGAAATAAATCAACGGGATCGACCTTCTATTTCTCGTCTACTAAAAAAAAGATGGAAAGGACGATTTGAAAAATTCAAAAAAGATTCACACTCTAAGAAGGATGTTTTAGGGGAGTCTACTTCAACCTGGTGCCTCCCCCAGATATTGTAGGCCTTATTAGGCAGCGGGGACTTTTTTGCAAAAAGTGAAGCTGCACTGTGAACGTGTAAAGTAGTGAAGTTGCATTGGCAATGATGATGTTCCCTAGTTGGGTCATGAAATGTCAACAATAAATGTTGGGTCGACTCTCTCGTGGTTCCTGGGGTGACGGTAGAAGGAGGGGGAGGGAAGGGGGGGAGGAGATGTTTAGCCATTCCCTTCCAGCACTGATGATGTTACCTAAATGGGTCATGAAACATCTGCAAGAAAACAACCAAGCTCAGAGAGCACCAAAGACCCCACAGATCTCCATCTCCTCTTTCTCCTCTTCAACCCCACTCCCTTCTAGCACTGATGATGTTACCTAGTTGGGTAACGAAACATCTGTAGGAAAAGCACCAAGCTCAGAGAGCACCAAGGACTCCACAGTTCGACTCTGAGCTACAAATATCCTCTTCTATAGGAACTGAAGTGCAAAGCAGGATAGGATGTGCTATATTCTGGGGAATGCATGGGACATATCTCAGGTCACATTTTGCTCCCAAATCACATCCCAACCAATTACTGAAACTGGTGTGACCCAAAACTAGGTTGTTCTACTGTGAAACAGAGGATGCAATGGCTTTTTTCAAGCTGGATCTGTTTTGTTGTGTTTAGACTGTCCTGATCCGCTTTGACATCAGAACAATTTTGATATGTTTGGATTGGTCACCCCTGGTTGGGAGCAAGTTGAGTTGTTTGGACCTTGAAATGTTTTGAACACTTCTACAGGTTAGAAAGTGGGAGTCAGAAGGAATTTTGAGAGGAGGTCTTAATCAGAATGATTCCTTTGAAGGAACTCCAAGCAGAAGGGTCACCCAAAAGTAGGGCCAATCATTCTGGATCCAAGAGTTTTCTTAGGGTCTTTAGTAGACATTTATAGAAGTTGGACGAGGTTCTCCAAAATGAGAACACCTTGAGAGGGGTTTGGAATTGTTCTGCTAATGTACAAGGAATGGATGAGATAACACATTTGAACTACAGTGGTTGACTTCTCTCTTCCATCTTTAGATGACAATGGATCTTTGGATTGAGGAGAAAAGTGAGAAGAGAGGAGGCCAGAGTTTGATATCTCAGCATTGGAAGCCATTTGCTCCAAAGCTGGTTCAAATCTTGGCTCTTTCTCTGACCCTCATGTCTTTCATCATCTTCTTTGAAGGACAAAAGGAAAACACTGTAGGTTGCTATGGTCTACCTGGAAGAAAACTGGAAAATTTATGGAAATGCTTGACATAAATAAATATATTTAAGAGGGCATGAGGGCACAGACTGGGATGAAATATGCGCATTTTAATTAATGGCAAAAAGTGCACATTTAGACATAATTAGAATAATTGAAGCAGAAAACGAATAATGTCTCTGTGGCAGGGAAAATTATGACCTAGGTACTCACTCAATTGACTGTCCAGGTGTTAGTTTTGAAATAATGTTTTTGCACTTTTGCTATGAATGGGGAAGTTCAAAGCTTCTCCTCTGGGAGGGCCTTCATATGTAAAGAGACCTTGACTGGAAAGTCCTTTAAATAGAAGAAGGTGTCTAGAAGAATAAAGTACCCTAGAAATAAACATCACCATCTGAAATGGAGAGCAATCTCCTGCCATCTTTACACTAGATACAGGAGACCCCCGTGTCTACATCGGGAGTTGGACTAGATGACCTACAAGGTCCCTTCCAACTCTGTTAATCTGTATCTGTATCTTCCATCACCCTGGTTACTGAAGTGCTGCAGAGACGGCTCGGAGTTGGAGTCTCACAAGACCAACAGGAGTTGGGAGTCCAAAAATATTGCAAAGACAGCAGATTGTTTTAACTTGGGTTTAAATACAATGAAGCTTCCATAGCAAGTCAATTGTGCTCTCTTTCCCCATTCTTGTTACAATTTCCTGGGCCTTCTTGCTTGGTCTTCTGCATAGGTAGCTCAACATTATTTGCTGATCTAAGGGAAGGAGTTTCCCCTCCGCCGGCTGCTAGAAGAGACCAGTAAGATTTGGGTGTTTTCATCCAAGGATGCTTCCTTGTAGAAGAAAGTCATCAGCCACGCTTGCTTGCTCTTCTGCCAGGAGGTTTTGCCCGAACATGCTGTTTTCCTTTGATGAGTACCGTTCCCACTGGAAGTTGGCTTCTCGGGAGGCTTGCTCTTGGGAAATCTCTAAATAACTGAACATGTGGAAGGAAGCCTGACACATCTGAGAATTAGGGAGGTTGGAGGATCTAACACTTCTAACTTGTATCAGAAAAGATTTGGGATGAACCAGGAAAAAGCAATGTCTTTTCGGCAGATGTTTGGTCTCTGAGCTGGGCGGTTGGCTTGCAGATGTTTCATGACCCAAAATAGACAACAACTTTAGTGCTCTGATGATGTTCCCTAGTTGGGTCATGAAACATCTGCAAGAAAATCACCGAGCTCACACAGCACCAAGGACTCCACAGTTCAACCTTGAGCTACAGATATTCTTTTCAATTGGAATGTCTATTTTGCTGCCTAGATAAATGCTTTGGTGGGTTTAAATTGGTGCCAGCTTGGTTTTTCTTGGTTCATTGCATCCTGAGATCCTCAACCAGCCTTTTAAATACACAGACACACACACACACACACATATATATATATGTATCTCCTTTTTTTCTGCACTCCCTCTTTTCCGTGTCTCCTTCCCTTGACGACTTTCTCCCTCCATTTCTTTTTCAGATGATCTGCTTTTTTCTTCCTCCTACATCTGCTGGCCTTCTGATCTTCACCCTCAAGCTCCTCTCTTGTTCCCTTATTGAACTGCAACATCAAAAGAAGAAGAAAAAGAAGAAGAAGAAAGAGAAATCACTTAGAGAGAGGAAGGGGTGGGTGGGAATCCTGACGCTTTGACTCAGCTGTACCGAAGAAGAGCCATTCTCTTGTCTGTACATGTTTTTCCCGCACAAGCTCCTGAATGTTTCTTTCCGAGAGTGAAATTGCCCCAACGAAGGGCGTGGCCACCTCATTTCTTGCACTTCATAGTCCTGTTTCTGCATCGTTTCATCAGTTACTCTTATCTTCTGAATGTTGCCCCCGACCCTGCTCCAATAGCACTTGAAACCCAGCAGGATTGCAGGCTTTTCCACTTATTTTTAGCACTTTAATTGAGTCTGAGCTAATGGTCTCACTTCCTTCCTGCTTCTCCATTCAAAGCATCCCCTTTAAAACAGAAACTTGTGGGTAAGAGACACCCTTTCTAGCACTGGGGCCAAGCACTGACAGTGGATGGGAGGGGAGTTAATGCATTTGTATTGAGCCAGCTTAATACTCTGGTTAGCAGCGTTCTGCCTCGAAAGAAGAAAGAAAGAAGAAAGAAGAAAGAGCAATGAAAAAAAATCTATATCTGTTTTCTTTTACAACTTCCCTTAATCTATGGAGATTCTCTGTGCAATTTAACATAGGCAGTTTTCCCTATAAATTAGCTGAGAAGCTTCTAAATATACAAATGACAACAGTCACTTTTTAAAATATATTTTTTTCCTCAAGCAAGCTGTAAACTTGGAGATACCTTCCTCCCTCCCTCCCTCTCTCTCCCTCCCCTTTCCCTTCCCCCTCCTGTCCTCCCTTCCTTTCTCCTCCCCCTCCTTCTTTTCCCCCCTCTTCCCTCCCTTCTTCCATCCCTTTTGTCCTCCCTCACTCCCTTCCTTTCCTGATGTCTGTCTTTCTTTCTTTTTCTTTCTTTCTTTCTTTCTTTCTTTCTTTCTTTCTTTCTTTCTTTCTTTCTTTCTTTCTTTCTTNTTCCCTCCCTTCTTCCATCCCTTTTGTCCTCCCTCACTCCCTTCCTTTCCTGATGTCTGTCTGTCTTTCTTTCTTTCTTTCTTTCTTTCTTTCTTTCTTTCTTTCCTTCCTTCCTTCCTTCCTTCCTTCCTTTCTTCCTTCCTTCCTTCCTTCTCAATATTGAAAGAAAGGAGCCACAATATAAGCATACGTAGTCAGGATAAATATAAATGCAACTCTAAGTGCTGTAAAGAAGATCAAAAGCCTCTTCTTTATTTCTTTTTCCTTTTCCTCTTTCATTTAATACTTATATCTTTTCTTCATTAAACTTGTATTGTTTTTAACCCGATAAAAAAAGATGTCTTCTGTACTTAAAAAAATAAATAAAATTCAGAAAACAAGCTAAAGGGAAAGTGGAACTGGCCTAACATGTTTGTGGGAACTGTTTTCATCAAGCCTTCAGCCTAGGTGGGTCTCATGGGGAATTCCAGCAAAGATTGCTGAGCATCTGTAATAAGTAAGACATCTCCAGTGTTTTCAAGGGTAGAGGCCCAAGGATCCCCAAGAGATCCTTAGTTTTTTCTAAGAAAGAGACAAACTTATGCAAAATCAAGACAACATTAAAGTACAGTATTGTAAAGTACAACAAGGCCCAGCAATAAAGGAAGAGTAGTAATAATAGTAGCAATTGATAATCAAAACTTTCTGGAAGTTTTTTTTTTTTTTAAACAGAATAAAACAGAGGAACTTTGAAGAATTTCATCTTTGAACTTTCCAACTGAAGCCCTGTAAAACAATGGGTTGGATTAGACTGAATTTATCTGATTTTGTATGTCCCAGGATGTTGTGATACAGTTCTTGAAACAAAAATGCCTAGAAATATATTTGGGACATAAAATGAGTTTGAAAACTCCCTTTTTCTGCCCCAGGGAAAAAAAAAAAACCTCTCTAAAAAAGAGAACCCACAACTTGTTCCTTAAACAATGGGGCTACTCTGAAACCTGTTTGACATCCTTTGGCATTCCTCAAATAATCTCCAGGTACTTTTAAAAAAAATATACAGTGCTGAGTTTAGATTTCGTCAAAATCTGGAGGCAACCTTGATTGAAGGTTACACAACCTTGAAAAACAACACCTCCCCTCGAATGCAGCACAACGCAAAAAGTCACACAGGTTTCTTTCACTGAGAGGAGAGCCACAAAACACCCTTTTAGCTGATTTTCCACATGCTTTCTTCTGGCTTGCAGCCTGGCATGACTTGGCCCATGATGATAAATGGAACATTTCCCCGGTGATTATGGTAATGACAGTATTGCATTTAAGAAAGAGAGGGAGAGTGAAAGATAGAGAGGGAGGGAGGGGGAGAGAGAGAGAGAGAGGGAGAGGGAGAGAGAGAGAGAGAGAGGAGGAAGAAGAAGAAGCTACTGTAGTGCCACAANGAGGGGGAGAGAGAGAGAGAGAGGGAGAGGGAGAGAGAGAGAGAGAGAGGAGGAAGAAGAAGAAGCTACTGTAGTGCCACAACCAGGAGGTGTTGACCGGGGCACTTTGTCACTCTCATTTCTAGCATTTCACCCCACAGTGTCTAGACATGTCTGGCATGGAAGGCAATGACAAGAAGGATCACAGCGCCAGCTGAGACATGAGCCACGGGGTCGCGGTTGACAAATGCCTGCTCTTGGCAACATTCGCAGGAAAGTCGAATACAATGAACCATGTTCCCTGCAGTGCTTTGGCCAATTGTTCAGAGTAGAAGCAGAAGTGTCTCCCTGAAAGCGTCCTCTAAATCTAGATGGTTTGCATACTTCACTGAGCCAGAAGATTAAGTATGAACTATAGACAATTCTCCACACTTCCCCCGCACCCATGGAGTGGGATGACACGGTCATTGCTTGCATGAGCCATGGTGGTGCAGTGGTTAGAGTGCAGTACTGCAGGCCACTTCTGCTGACTGCCGGCTGACTACAATTTGGTAGTTCGAATCTCACCAGGCTCAAGGTTGACTCAGCCTTCTGTCCTTCCGAGGTGGGTAAAATGGGGACTCAGATTGTTGAGAGGAATAGGCTGACTCTGTAAACCGCTTAGAAGGGACTGTGAAGTGGTAAATTAGTTTAAGTGCTAGTGTTATTCCTTCCTTCCTTCCTTCCTTCCTTCCTTCCTTCCTTCCTTCCTTCCTTCCTTCCTTCCTTCCTTCCTTCCTTCCTTCCTTCCTGTTATAATGCAATATTGCAGGCTAATTCTGTTGACTGCCAGGTGTTTTGTCCTGACCAGCTCAAAATTAACTCAGCCTTCCATCCTTCCCAGGTTGGTAAAATGAGGACCCAGATTTTTGGGGGCAAGAGGCTGACTTACTTAGAGAGGGCTGAAAGGCACTGTGAAGCAGTATATAAGTGTAAGGGCTATTGCTTGTCCCTTCCTTCCTTCCTTCCTTCCTTCCTTCCTTCCTTCCTTCCTTCCTTCCTTCCTCCCTTCCTCCCTTCTTTCCTTCCTTCCTTCCTTCCTCCCTTCCTTCTTTCCTTCCTTCCTTCCTTCCTTCCTTCCTTCCTTCCTTCCTTCCTTCTTTCCTTTTTACAGGGCCTTTGAACTTTCAATATCCACTAAACCAATAGCTGTAGATTGAGGACTACCTGTGGATCTGAGAAGACAGAACTCAACCCAAGAATGTTAGAAGGTTCTATCATCGTCTTAATGTTACTGCAGGCTACTGTTTGGAGAAAGCAGGTCAACATACAGGGCAGCCCAAGACATCCAACTCTAATGCCCCAAGAGGTGCTTGTTTAAACAATAAATTAATAAGGTGCCCCTTTTCAGAAATTGGAGCATGGCTGATGATTCTGAAGTGGAGTTGGAGGAGATTATGGAGCACCCATGAGGAATTCCTGGTGGCCAGTTACAAACAAGGACATGCAACATTCTTGTTTACCTCATTAAGCCTCATTAGGATGGTAAGTGGGTGCTTGCATAAATGAAGATATTATTTTCAGGAATAGATGAGTGTGTATATGTCACTCATGAAGTCAGGATAGTGGAAATGGAGAGGGTGAGAAGGATGCTCTTCATTGTCTCTGGTCCACAAAATGAATTCTTCCAGATCTTCATGATGATCATGAAGCTGTATTTTGAACCCTGCTTCTCTGTTTCTGGCCCTTCCTCATTGATTTAAATAGAAACAGCATGAGAGTTTGTGATTATATTCTGGAAATAAAATAGATGAGGGTTAACGCTGACAGTCTGAAAAGAGAATTCCTGAAGGAGAATTTCAAAGCCTGAGATGATAAACTTCTACTAAATTTTTGGTTGTCATGGAGAAGCCTGATGGCATCCGATGCTGAGGGTGCCATTCTCTCATTTTTGATATTTAGTAGCTGGTTTCTTATTCTCTTGATGTATTTTAATTGAAAGCTAAATTGCTTATGTTCATGCATCCTGCTGAATAAAACTTGCCTGGTGGATATTTTCACCTCTCTGGCTAATTCTACTTGTGTATTCCTGCTGTCAAGAAGTAGTTATTTTTTGAAGCAGGTAGCAGGCCTGTTGGCAGCCTCATAATGAAAATAATTTTTGAAAGAGAAAGAAGAAAGTGGAAGAGGAGAAGGAAAAGGAAGAAGAAGAGGAGGAGGTGGAGGAGGAAAAGGAGGAAGAAGAAGGGGAGGAGGAGGAAGAGGAAGAAGAAGACAAGAAGAAGAACAAAAAGAAAAAGAAAGTAGTGTGACACATAGCTTTTCACTCCCTAACCTGGTTAGACAGGTATATTTTTGGGTGTGGAGCACCTTCTACAATTAAGCAGGATTCCTTGATGCCTTTTGTAACATCTCTTCGCCTGTCTTCTCTCTGGCTCTACCTGTATAATCTAGGTGTTTCCCTTCTCCTCCCCATTTTCCAGGTGTGGCATTTAGGTAATGCTTTCCCTCTCTTCTTTTTTCATTCCTCGCTGGGATCAAGGCCTGAGAACTTGGCTGTTTCTGTAAAGAAAGGAGCAAATTAGCCTGCAATTTGATTCAATCCTTCACAGAGCGTAGCTGCAAAGGAGAGGCCAGAAAGCCAACGCAGGGGGATAAAGGCCCACGAGATGGAAACGGCAAGGACCAACGGGACCGCCGGAAAGCAAGAGGAAGCCAAGGCCCCCTCTTCACCCAAGAAAGAGACAGAAGAAGGGAAGAAATCCAGCAGCCCAAAGAAAGTTGAGAAAGAAGCCAACAAAAACAACGTGGCGCCAAACCTAGAGACAACCCAACTCAAAAATTCTGTGTATGCCGGAGGTGACTGGAAGAGGCCGATCATCCAATTTGTGGAGTCGTCTGATGAGAAGAGGTCAACCTACTTCAATATGGAGCTTGGGGAATCCAAAAAGTCAGGTTTTCCTGCTGGAGGAGAAACTCGGAGGTCCCAGGTCACTTTTCCAGAACGTGGAGATTTGAGGAAGCCCCTGTTCAATGTAGAGGCCAAGAAATCTTTTGGCAGTGAAGGAGAAGGGAAGAAGCCAATGTTTTCCAGTGGGCAGATCTCAGATCTAAGAAAACCCATTATCACCCTAGGGGAAACTGGAGAGACCAAAAGGACCAACTTCAACCGGGCCAGTAGAGTACCTACTGGAAGACCCCGGGTGGTTCTGGAAGAGGTCCTTTGTGACTCTTGCATTGACAACAAGCAGAAGGCAGTGAAGTCCTGCCTGGTGTGTCAAGCCAGCTTCTGTGAGCTTCACCTGAAGCCCCACTTTGAAGGGGCTGCTTTTCGAGATCACCAGCTTCTGGATCCCATCAAAGACTTTGAAGCCAGGAAATGCCCCATTCATGGCAAGACCATGGAGCTTTTCTGCCAGACCGACCAAGTCTGCATCTGTTATCTTTGCATGTTCCAAGAACACAAGAATCATACCACCGTGACGGTAGAGATAGAGAAATCCGGAAAGGAGGTATTGTAATTTTATTTTTTTGGCATATTGTTGAACCCTTACTCTTTCTTTCCTCACCGGGATTTTTGCAAGGAAGCATTTTCACCCAAATGGGACCAAATAACCTAGATTGAACGCTAAGTGATATTTAGCTAGTTAGGTTTCCTGTCTCTGGGCTATACAAAGAGTAAATTGACTTGGCCATATCCATCATTGAATTGCTCAAGGTGTGCTGATTTGTACCCGTGCATGGTTGCATTGCTTGCATTTAAAAGTATTTTATTTGGCATGTGCAGAATCTGATAGACTAACTTTAAAAATGAAAAATAAGGGGGATTCAGAATATTATGACACTTGGAACAAGTTTTATCTGTGGCTGCAAAAAAGAGGAGAAGGTCAGAACAATAACAGCTAGAAGGATTGGAAGCAAAATGTAAATATTGTACAAATAATAGAAATTCTTAACACAAAGATTCTAACCTGAAGTTATAACCCAAAAGTTGAGATGGAGAGAGATAGGGTGGATTTTAGACTGCACTGAGTTTCTTAAAACTGGACCTCTTTGGAAAGATACCAGCAATGTTTGGGTTATATAAAGAAGTTGCTGGGAAAAAATTCAACATCTGCCTTGGCCTGAAGAGATGAGTAGAGTTTTGGGAAGGACTGGAGCTTCCCCTGATACATTACTGCAGAAGTGTGTGTAAAAGTAAGAATTGTACTAAGGGTTAGATCTTAGAATAGATATTCAGAAGTTGCTTTCTAAATCTTGGGTGAGGGATATTACTTCAGAAAAGTTGAGGAAAGATAACAAGATGATCATCTCTGCTGACCATGTATTGAATGGTATGAATAGAATGAATAGAAAGTATTCTTTTCCAATCTCCCATCCAATCCCAATCCTTTTTATCCTTTCCTTTCCTTTCCTTTCCTTTCCTTTCCTTTCCTTTCCCTTCCCATTTCTTTATTCCATTTCTTTCTTCCCTTCCCATTTTATTTCTTTCTTCCCTTCCCATTCCATGTTTTTCTTCCATTTTTTAATTCCCTTCCTTTACCTTCCCCTCATCATCCTGAAGAATCCTCTTGCAACCACTGGGCTTAAAATGTGAAACATTCAACTTACATAGCACAGTGTAGTCATGTGTATAATACTTATTTATGAAAAGATGGTTAGGGGAAAAAAAATATCATTATCTCTTTAATCCCTGCAAAGATAATCTACTGTGAACCAATTACTTCACTGACCTCTTGGCCAAAATGCACTGCAGGAAAAATAATTCTAACTTATTTTAAAGTAACAATTGTGACCTGTATGGCCCTGATCACGAAATACCTGGTAACCTGCTTTTATTTATCCCCATATCCCCAACACCTCCCACTCTGCCTGGTTGCAAGGCCTTTGCCCAAGAAGGCATGCTAGGACTCGATTCTAGCTGAATTGTTCTGGAAATCTATCGGCTGCTAATGCAGATACGGATGGGGAAGCATGGGCTGTTTTTCGCTTTATCCCATCTTGAAATCCATGTGAGAGATTTCAAGCTCCTTGAGTGAGAGGTGCTTGAGACAAGGAAATATTTTTTGGTTTCAGTGCTTCTTTTAGGACGAGAGGCAAAACCCTGGAACCACTTTAAAACTATCGGAGTGTTGAATGATGGGTTTCCTTTTTCTACCCCCCACGTTAAGTTTTCAGATTCTGCAGATTATCTGTGCATCCCACTCTTTCTCTCCACTCTTCTCTCTTCCCAGTTTATTCTTGCAATGGTTGGTGAAGTTGAGAATGAGCCCACACAGATGCATTTTGGGTGTGGGGTATATTGGGCTGTTTTAAGTAACTTTTTTTTCTAAAAAAAATACTATATAAAGAAAGAGCAACAGTTTCAATGTCTATACGAACAGTGTGTTGTCTGGTTACAGTTAGAGCACTGGTCATCATCATCAAAGTAATATTATTCATTGGTAGTGATCATATAATAAAAGTATTTTCTCAACATAATATTAATGCTTACTATTAATACTAAATCATATTAATAATAAATATATCATAATAAACCCTCATTGTACAATTAATCCTTCTCTTATAATTTTAAATGTTCTAACTTCTGTTTCTGTTAGTTAACCATTGATAACGAATCCCATGTTTCAAAATATTCCGTATCCTCCTTCTCTTTAATTTCAAGTATTAATCTATCTATTTCTGCACATTCTTGTATTTTTTAAATTATCTTCTCTTCTGTAGGGATCTCCACACCTTTCCAATGTTGTGCAAATACAATTTTGGGTGCTGTTAACACACGTAGCATTAGATACATAGTTCATTTATTATATTTTTCTGGTATGATACTCAACAGAAATATTTCTGGTTTTAAATCTATATGTACCTTTATTATTTTTTCTATCCAAATATGTATTTTTGTCCAGTATGCTTTCGCTTTTGGGCATGTCCACCACATATGGTAATATGAGCATGTTGGGCTGCTTTAAAGGGGTGTCATATATCTTAAAACAGAGATGTCCAACTTTGGCAACTTTTAAGACTTGTGGATTTATTCTGGGAGTTGAAGTCCACAAGTCTTAAAAGTTGCCAAGGTTGGAGATCCTTGTTTTAAAGAATTCATTTCTGTAGGCTTTGGTTGGCTTTGCTTCAGACTTGGTTTGCCAACAGTTTATTTAGTAAACCCCAGTTAAAGAAGCTGGTATCAACTTAACTTAGAATAACAGAGTTGGAAGGGACCTTAGAGGTCTTCTAATCCAACCCCTTGCTTAAGCAGGAAACCCTACACCACTTCAGACAAATGGTTATCCAATCACTTCTTTCAAACTTCCAGTGTTGGTTTGTAGCACGATGCACGGACTCATTCACCGACTTGTGAAAAACCAGTAAGCGTTTGCAATTCCACAAGACTTTTTTTTTTCTGTCTTGACATCAATGATGGATACTTTAAGGATTAGCCGAGAGGCAAATTAGACCAATTTGCTGGAATCTGGCAGGATTACACGGATTTTGGAGCCTCGTGGATGGCAGAGGAAGCATTAAAAAAGCACCAAAGGGTCATATTACCAACCCAACTTACATTTCAAACTGTTGGTTTCTTGTTATCTTTTTTCCATTCTCATTGGACATCTAATGTCCTTTCAGTCTTGAAAACCTTTTAACTCCACCCAATTAAAGGGACATTGGTGTAGAAGTTTTAAAAACTCCATAGAGGCTCAATAAAATAAAATTTCCTTTTGCCTAAGGGTCTTTTCTCTTGAGGAATTGCAGGCAAAAAAGGTTGACGAATGGGATTTATCAAAGGCAAATATGGTTTTGTCTAAAAAAAAACCACCGATACTCCTTGACTTACAACAGTTCATTTAGTGACCGTTCCAAGTTACAACAGCATAGAAAAACGTGACTTAGGACCGTTTTTCACACTTACCAATGTTGAACCATCCTCATGGTCACATGATCAAAATTCAGATGCTTGGCAACTAGTTTGTATTTATGACAGTCACAGTGTCCCATGGTTACATGATTCCACCCTTTTGCCATCATCCAAAGCAAGCTTCATCAATGGGAAAGCCAGATTCACTTAACAACCAAGTTACTAACTTAAGAACTGCAGCGATTCAGTTAACAACGGTGCCAAGAAAGGTCCTAAAAGAGGACAAACTTCGCTTAAACAACTGTCTAACTTATCAAGATAAATGTTGGGCTCAAGTATGGTGATGAGTCAAGGGCTAGCTGTATTTTTTCCTTCAATAGACTCTTGTGAAGGTTGTATCCTTTTATCGTTCCTCGTCCTCCTTGTCCTCCTCTTCCTCCTCTTCTTCCTCTTCCTCCTCCTCCTCTTTGTCTTCATCCTTGTCTTCCTGCTCCTGCTCCTCTTCCTCCTAGTCCTCCTCTTCCTCCTCCTCCTGCTCTTCCTCCTTCTCATCTTCTTCCTTGTCTTTCTGCTCTTCCTCCTCCTCTTCATCTTCCTCCTTGTCTTCCTGCTCCTCCTCCTCCTCATCTTCCTCCAAGCCCTCCTCTTCCTCCTTCTGCTCTTCCTCCTCCTCCTCCTCGTCATCTTCTTCCTTGTCTTCCTGCTCCTCCTCTTCCACCTCCTCTTGCTCTTCCTCCTCCTGCTCTTCCTCCTCCTGCTCTTTCTCCTCCTCGTCATCTTCTTCCTTGTCTTCCTGCTCCTCTTCCTCCTCCTCCTCCTCCTCTCCTCTTCTTCTTCTTCCTTCTCCTCAATTTTTTTTGACAAAATATGATAAAACCTTAAGGACATCCTTAAGAACGCACCCCTGTTTCTCTAAATAGCAAAGAAATTGTTGTATAAATCTCATCAAATTTCATTCGACTGAGAAGTTTAGGATTTCTCCTTCTGCCCCTACACGCACACCTACTTTATTTAGCCATTCACATCTAAACAAATCAGGGCTCTCTACCTGCGGTGGAGAATCTTATGTCGCTGTGGGGCATGCACAAGGGAGGGGAAGGTGTTGATCATGCTGGCTAGACCTACAATGTAAATATCTCACTCACATCTAGGTTCGCCCAACATATTACTCATGGTTAATTGAACCTCAATTTGCTGAATTAATCCAAGTTGCTGGGTTCACACACCACCCTGAACTTTCAGCTAGATACAAGGTTTGCCCAACCCCAGCTGGTTGGCTAGTTCTGACATGGATAGAGTCTGTTTCTAGTGGGACCGGGATTTCCTGTATTTTGAGGATTTTGGGGTACAACATTTGGGTATTTTAAGATACCAATGGGTTCTTGCTGTAGCTATTTTAAGAACTATTCAACCTTTTTAGTCTGTCAGAACACCATGTCAATGATTTAACAGAATAACAGATCTGGAAGGGACCGTGGAGGTCTTCTAGTCCACCCCCCTGCTCAAGCAGGAGACCCAATACCATTTCAGATGTCCAATCTCTTCTTAAAAGCCTCCATAACTTCTGAAGGCAATCCATTGCATTAATTAATTGTCCTCACTGTCAGGAAATCTTTCCTTAGTTCCAGGTTGCTTCTCTCCTTGATTGTTTCCATCCATTGCTTCTTGTCTTGCCTTCAGATGCTTTGGAAAATAAGTTGACTGCTTCTTCTTTCTGGAAGCTCCTCAAATATTGGAAGACTGCTACCATGTCACTCCTAATCCTTCTTTTCTCCAGGTTAAACAACCTAAACATCCCTTAACCATTCGTCATAATAACATTGAATTGAAACAAATAGAATAGCAGAGTTGGAAGGGATCTTGGAGGTCTTCTAATCCAACCCCCTGCGCAACCAGGAGACCCTATATTTTGAGACAAGTGGCTGTCCAGTCTCTTCTTGAATGCCTCCAGTGATGGACCACTGGAGGCAAGCTGTTCCACTGGTTAATTGTTCTCACTGTTCGGAAGTTTCTCCTTAGTTCTAGATTGGATCTCTCCTTGATTAGTTTCCATCCATTGTTTCTTGATTCTTTATAGGAGATTTGAACTTAGTTTCCATTGTGGTCCATCCTCTAGTCACCCAACTTTGGGATTCATGTGTTGCATGAAGAATACCCCAGTGTTTTGGTGATAAAAACTACCTGGAAATTTACTGGATGACCCTAGACTAGTAGTTTTTGTTCACCTGAGCAACATTCCCAAAGTTATTTTGAGAAAAGACGAGAAATTTCTTTGCAAGCATGTCTGCAGAAGAATCAACAGAGTTAACATGATATCTTCAGTGGCATGATTGATGTTCTAATCCATTTTTGTTTGTCACAATTCATATAACAATATGGGAGGCTTCCATAGCATGGACATAGCTAGCTTCTTCATGGTTTTTACACACAGCATACACACTTTGTATGCCACTTTTTTTGAGAGATGCTTTTGTGGGAAGGATGGGGACAAATGTGAAGATAATGCTTATGGAAAAGGAAATCCATGCAGCATCCTAAATTATGATTGAAGGCAAATACATGGATCTCTCAGATTCAGGTTTTCCCAGATGTGCCAATATGACAACTCTAATAAAATGGAACTTTGAGGAAATGCTTGTCTTGGAGTTAATTGGTTTGGAGTTGGTTCGTTGGAATGCTGACAGACAGAGAAAGTCTACTTGACTTTTGAGAAAGCATCTTTGGGACTGACTGAAAATCTCCATAGCTCAAAACAGGCAATCTTGTGAGACAGAAGTTCCCTGAGGATGGACTTCAGAGTCCAAAAGCATGGAAGACTAAAGCTCTGGTTCCGGTGACCAACCCACATTGGATCCTGCATCATAAATTAGTCTGTTGACTCTCCATCCCCCCAAAAACACTGTTCCTCAACTGGACTACTTTAAGACGGCTGGGGAATTCAGGGAATTGAAGTCCACCCATCTTAAAGTGGGCCAGTTTGAGAAACATTGCCAAGACTCTCCAATTTCTGAGCTGCAGAAGGACACAAAAAGGTTTTGAAAAGAGGGCCGAGGCAATATGAGAATGTGTAGGAGGAAGGCTGTTAGGGTAGCAATTAAAAAAGAATTAAGTAATTGCACAGAAGGGAGAGAGAAAGAGCGAGCTTGAATTTCTGGTTCCTTAACAACAAAAGGGAGGCCCATTCTTGGTCCTCTTCTGAGGCCAGGAGCTGGTGACAATGACCCAGCAAAAGCAGCTACTGAAGCTAAATTTTTAGGTAACTGGAGGAAATGATTCAAACATCCCAAAGGAGTTGAATGAATTAAATAGAAATGAAATAATATCCTTTTCTCTCCTACCCATTTCTTCTTCCAAAGCAACTGGCTCACCTTGATGGTTCCTTAAGGAAAGAGGATTTGGCCACTGGGAACTCTGGGAGGGAACTATGGTTGCTGTAGTCCAATGCCCATGTTAAACATTGGTAGGCCATCTAGTGGAGATAATAGAAATCCCCCCCTCTGTGTGTGTGTGTGTGTGTGTTTGTGTAAATCTAGTGGGGCATGACAGACCTGATTCCATGGGAGTTTCAATTGTTCTTCAGCAACAGATGTGACAATCTCCTGCTGAAGACCCATCTCACTTGCCCTCCTTGGGTTCAAGTTGTTCACTCACCACGGGTTTGAGTTCAGAATGCTAACACCAGTGTCGAGTGAGAAAAAACAAGGGCCACATACATTTGGCTCCGATCTGTGACATTAACCTCAGCGGGCATCACCATCTCATCTTAATTCATCTCCTTGAATGAATCTACAGTTGGAGTGATCAGTGGTTCCCAGGTTCTCAGAGATCAGTTTTGGAAAGCAAGGTGGAAATCTGAATAAATGAACAAGCTAGAAAGCAGCAGTGTCTCAAACGGGGAATAAGTGGTGATGGTGATGAACAATAGAAGAATGGAAGTGGTGTTTGGAAGTGGTTTAAACCATCATTTCTGGCTTAGAGTAATGGATGTTCTGGATCCAGGATGGCTTTGTTGACTAAGTTGTGCTCATTAGTATAATGATGGCAATTCCCATGAGTTACGTACTCGCAATGCTAAGCTGCACATAGATGATGACAGTATTTGTACTCATGGCACCATCTTGGCATCATTGTGGTTTGCTCCAGACACTTTTATTGAACCAGATATTTTACATGTCATGTACTTATTGCAAGTGCTTTTTTGCTGTTTCAGAAAAAAAGCATTAAAAATGAATCTAGGTGGTCTACAAGAACAGTTACATGAAATGTATGGATGCCTGTTGAACAAACAGGATTATGTGATAGCTGAACTACTCCTAGGTAAATGCTGAGACTGCTCACATGTTTGAAAGCCATGAACAGTTGCTTAATCTCGTGCATAACCAATGGTTGTGTCGACCATAAACCAAAATTAATCAAATGTGGCTTAGTGTAACATGTGAAGTCAATAGGATTTGATTTGGCTAATTTATCTCCAATCTTTTTGATATATTCCACACTGTTGAACCATGGCAAGGAGTGGGGTTTTTTCCGCCACTCACTTTAGTAATGTCCCATTTCTCCTTCATTAATCCTTTCTAATATCTCTGAATTTAGTTATAATCCTCATGGTAGTTGGAGTTGTACATTTTCCTTCCAAACATATCTGGTGAGCAATATGTTGTTTTAGTGCAAACTACTTTTGGGGTAAATTGGTTTCAAATAATAAAATGGGAGTCATCAGTTTTCTGGAAAACAGGTTCCTTGTAGTGATGAAAATGTCTAATATTAGATTTCCTTGTTTTTGTCCTTCCTCAGTTTAAGAGGCTGAAATAGTTCCTACAAAAGTACACACACACACACACACACACACATTAGAGAGTCCAACAGAGCAGAAATCTGAAGCTAAGTGCAATATTTTAGAGCAATTAAGAAAACAGAAAACTGAGCTTAAAAGCAATAACTAGAAGGGAATAAAAAATCCAAAACTAACAGAAAAATATTTTGATTCCTGTCTTATTTTGAGAAAAAGAAGCTGTAGAAAGCAGCTCCACTGATTATTTCATCCCATTTCAGCATATCTGAATATGACATGGAAAGATTTGGCTTTTAGACTCCTTTTTACCTTATTCATCCTGTCTTGATCAAGATGGAGATGAAATATGTGACAAAAGTAACAATCATTTTCTTGAGATGTTCTGTCTCTTTATGATTCCTTATGCTCTTGTATATTATTTGCTGCTTCCATGCTCAAAGGCCACATATTCAGGAAGACACCTGTTAAAGCCTTCATGAACTTCATGTCAGATATCTCCTACCTTGTCCTTCACCTAAAGAGGACCTCTCTAAAGCTTGCGAACCGACACTATACACCTGAGTGTTGCCTAGTCTTTAAGAGAATGGTAAGTCAACAGCTGACGTGCATGCCAAGGTTAGGTCACCTGATGTTCTCAAGAAGAATGGAGCTTCAGTTCCCACAAAGGTGCTGTGTGAACACACCCTAGGAATCTGGCTAGAAAGAAAATCAGTACCCAGTGAATTGCTGGGAGGAATTTTAAAGGAGGTCATTTCTGCATCTCTTTGGGTTTCAGGAGACCTCACATGATCTTGCATAAATCTCTTGCTAGGCATGATCATATATCCTTCCCGTTCTGAACATGGCAGCTTGGAGGAGGCACATTCAAAGCTTGTAGGCATTTGGGAACACACCAAGAATTTTTCTGAACACCAACTACTGAGCATTGGCTGGCAGTCTGCATGGCTTCTTGGTTTCAGCATGCAGCAGATGTGCCTGTTTAATAAATCAAAGTGTTGGCTGATTTCTAACCTTGATGGCCCTCCCTCCCAATATATTCTAGATCTAATTATATGATACTGTGGCTAAGTTTCACTGAGATGGCCGGACTGATTCTTACTCAGTTGCTCTTCTTTATTTTGGGGGATAAATTAACAGGTAATTCTTGAAGAGGGTGAAGATGGATATTCCTGGGCCATTTGAGGCCCAGCCCTAGTTATTCCCTTAAACATTCTGCAGAAGGTCCATTTGCTTAGTCTTCTTCTACAATGGTCAGTATTTTGCCCAGGAGGCCAACATGAGTTTGTCCGAGGTGGCAGTTGGATGGGTCCTGTCCCATTTTTTCCTTCTCACTTTTGTTTTTTATGTCGGGAAAGAAAAAGACACCATCCAACAAGCTGCTGTGTGCAAAACTCCTTCTCACATCATCTAGGGAGGACAAGAGAGGTGAAAGAAGGAGAGAAATCCCAGAAGCTGGGAAACAATTCATCCCACAAACCTTCAGAGACAAAGCTGCAAATCTATTTCCACAATAAGTCTTCTGAAGTAGGAAACCAACTATCTGGAAGCCAATTTTCCCTAACCTACATCATCTTGAATCTGTGCAACTTCTATGTGTAGATGAAGTTCAAAACCAAGGACATTGTTGGTAACTCCACAGAGCCAATAGTCAAACAAGACTGGCTATGCAAAATTGTGACCTAGAGTGAAACTAATTGTAACCTCTTCTTGGTAAGACAAATACTTGGGTGCTGATAGGAATTCTGGTCTTTGGTCGTTTTGATGCTGTGTTTTGATTCCAGGTTGAAGAAGCTTGTTGCTGAGTAAGCATTGGACACACCCATGCAAATATCATAGATCAGGGTTTTCCAATCTTGACAAATTGAAAGTGAATGGACTTCAACTTCCAGAATTTTCAACAACGGCTTTGCATTCAGTTATATGAACTGGAAATTGTCAAAGTTGGGAAGCCCTAGATACACCTTGAAGATAGTTTGAGAACAGGCAGATGCTGGAACAGTGGAGACACTCTTCATGCTTCCTGTCTTCTCCCCAATATCAACTTTTTGCACAGGTTAATCTGCAACCTGTAGCAATGCAGTTGCAGAAAATCCATCATGTAGTTCCCAAGCTAGTGTGCAGTCAGATGCCATTGAATGTGTAAATAATATGTAATTAGATCAAGGGAGTGAATGAGGACATTGCTTGTGTTTGAAGGATGAGTAACTCTTCTTTCACAGATGGAGTAAAGCAATGTTTTGAGAGAGCTTTTGTTCAACTGAAGAGTGGTTCTACACAGGGGGAAAAAATCACTCTGTGATTCTTGAGGAGCTTGGTTTCCAAGAGAGTTTTTATTGTGCTCCAGAGAGTGTCTGGTAAATGAGTATTATTAAAAAATAACCTAAAGCAGTAGTCCCTAACCTTTTTTGTACCAGGGACCAGTTTCATGCAGAAACACTTTTTCAAGGACCGGCAAAATCAATTCTTCCCCAATAGTAAAGGGCTTCTTTACTATTTCTTTACTAAAAACATATTTTTATATATATTTTAAGCACAATTATTCATTCTTTGCGGCCCGGTACAAAATGATCCATGGACCAGTCCCGGTCCGGGGCCCAGTGGTTGGCCTAAAGGACAATCTCGTTACTTCAACAGGTCTATTGGAGAAAGAGAGAGACATCTTTTATATGTAGGATTCTGATGAAAGAAGGCATCCAATTGTGTCGTTTCTCTTTTCCGTACTGATGTTCCTAAGAGAAGGTCATTTAATCAGAAAGAATGCTTTGGGAATGGTGGCCTGGGAGAAAGTTGTTAAAATTGGAATGACACAAGGCATCACCAATAGAACATGCCTACATCTCAACATCTCCCTGCTGCGTGCCTCCAGCTATAATTAGGACTGCTCCAATTAATCCATTTCATTAGCAGCCACCCAGATCCTGGTGTCAGTAAAACTTCCACCTTCAAAGGCAGAAGTTAGAAGAGATTAATTATTTCTTAGGCCAGGACCAGTCCCACGGCCATCAGAATCAAGGTGGGATCCCAAGTTTAGACTTCCACGGAGCTCACAATACCCCCAAGTGTCCCTCTGTTTTTCTTTCTTTACATGTGGAAAGTATCAGGATTAACTGGCAGGAAGACTCCACCTCTGTGTTAACACTTCCGTTCTCTCCACAATTTATCTGCACAGTTTTTAAAACAATCACTTCTTCATATGTACTTCATTGTTCTTTCTCGTTGGTTCACACACCTTACAAAGTTATATCACTTTATATCATATATATAAAGTTATATCACTATATCTCATAGGCTTGAGATTTTGGGCTTGGACAACTTTGAACTCCGCTGCCTAAAGTTAGACGTAAGCACACAAAATTATCTGCTACAATGTCCTACCAGTCAATAACTACTTCAGCTTCAACCACAACAATACAAGAGGACGCAACAGATACAAACTCAATGTAAACCGCTTCAAACTTGATTGCAGAAAGTATGACTTCAGCAACAGAGTGGTCAGTGCCTGGAATACACTACCTGACTCAATTGTTACATCCTCTAACCCCCACTCCTTTAACCTCAAACTAACCATTATTGACTTCACCCCATTCCTGTCCTATTGTCCCCATTTATTCGTACCTATTTCCTGTATTCTTACTCATGTTTATACTTAAACCTATTATCTTATAAGTGAATGACAAATCAAATCAAATCAAATCAAATCAAATAAATAAATAAATAAATAAATAAATAAATAAACAAATAAATAATGTTGGGTGAATAATCCCACTCATTACAGCATCCCATTATGGGAGAACAGGATTGTTACAATTTGCTCAGCAAACCTTCCTTTAAAACTTTCCTGCCCGGGTTGGAACGATGCCAGCTGGTTGCACTGTCTCTGTTGCGGGCTCCTATTGTCCATTATTTTGTATTTTACACCTCCTAGGAAAGAATAAGTTGTTTGACTGCTTTTACTCTTAATGAAATCGAACAGCTTGTAGGGTGATAAAGCATGGAAGAAGAAAAGACCTTTTTCAAACCAAGCATAGTCACTGCAACTCATTATATTAGCTATTAGTTCGTACACCAGCTCTCAAAAAACAAAAAAGCATATTTTTTTTTGCAAACAGACAAGATGTGTGAGAAAAGCCACTCTTGTTCATGGTGTCAGGGTTGCTTCAGGCAGGCAGAATTCTGCAAGTAGTCCAAATGAGTGAGAAACATTTTTCAACCCATCCCATCCCTATCTTAAGGGAGAAACTTACAAACATAGCCTTTTATCCTCCTGCCAAGAGGTAGTCTGATCCAAAACAGAAAAGAACTCCTGAGATGATGTTTGGCTTAGAGATCTGAAGTCTGGAAAGGTCCCCCTAGTGAGCTGATCAAAGTTTTGAAGGGCCTTGAGCCACCTGCAGGCAGTAGGTTGGAGTCTACAAAAATGAGGTTGTCCCCAGAACCAAGCAGAAGGCAGGTCAAGGCCCAGCATTAAATGGGCATGTAATTTAATTTCCATGCAAATGCAATGATATTAAGTTCACACACTTCACATGATTACTCTTCATGCCTTTCATCTTCTTCTCTTCTGCCAAATTAAAAATTACAATGAAGCAACTTTTGGAGTGGTTCCCAGGGGCCATGTGCAGCCTTGGGGACCCATTTAGCTAAAGCAAAAATAAGCATTTTCTTCAGCTCTTCAGCAAAGTTGGGATGTTATCTGAGGCTGGAATGCTAATTTGTATAGAGGAGGTGAATGCAGTGAGTTAAACCTAAGAGTGAATGAATTAATTAGTTAGTTATCGCAATGAAAAGGCACCTCCTTATTTATACAAAGTGTATTCTGTACATCATTAACACGGCAGGTAGTTGGCCTTCAGATATTCAATTTGAGCTTCCTAGGAATCATCTCCAGGTGTCTCTATCTGGAGGCTGGAGTGTATTAACTTTGTTGGTACAACTAGGTCATGTTGGCTTTGTCTGTGAATCCAGGGGCTCATTTGGATGTGAATACATAGAACTGACATGGGACTAACTGTTAACATGGTATATCCATCATATAGGTAAGGAACTGCATATGGTTGGATGCCAAATTCAGTTCCTCAGCTTGCATAAATGTGAACACAACTATGGAAGCTATAAGGTCCCTTGTGGGCTCCTTAGTGCTGTCTGAGTTTGATGGTTTGCTTGCAGATATTTCATTACCAAACTAGGTAACATCTTCAGTGCTAGAAGGAAGTGGGGTTTCTGGAGTGGAGGAGAAAGAGAAGAAGGAGAGGGAGGAGGAGGAGAACTGGAGCTTGATTGTTTTCTTGCAGAAGTTTCATGACCAAACTAGGTAACATCATNAAGAAGGAGAGGGAGGAGGAGGAGAACTGGAGCTTGATTGTTTTCTTGCAGAAGTTTCATGACCAAACTAGGTAACATCATCAATGCTAGAAGGGAGGGGATCATAGAATAATAAAGATGGAGGGGACCTTGGAGGTCATCTAGCCCAACCCCCCTGCTCGAGCAAGAGGAAGAGGAGGAGGAGGAGGAGGAGGAGGAAGAGGACAATGATTGTGGGGTCCTTGGCAGTCTCTGAGCTTAGTGGTTTTCTTGCAGACCTTTTGAGAATGGGGTTTGCTCTCTGTTAATATATACAGTATAACTCCATTCCCTTCTAACACTAATGAGGTTTCCTACTTGGGTAATGAAACATCTGTAGGTAAACAACCAAGCTCAGAGAGCACCAAGGAACCCCACAGTTCAACCCTGAGCCACAAATGCTCTCTACTAAGGTCCTTTGTGTGTTATCAAACTGGAAATTTGCTATGGGCTTGCCAAGGAACCCATCAAGGTGTCTCTAGCTCCCCTCTGCACAGATCAAACCTTAAAATGGGGGAAGGGGCAGCTACATTGATGGATTGAGGTCAAACTCAGCAACAACCTCCCTCCCTCTCCTCCACCTTCTCTTGAACCCATGCCAAAGGGCCAGGCCCAAAGCCACAGTCATGTTGCAACCACATTTCTACCAAAGGCATCTTCCGATCAATTGCAACATTAAGGTGACGTCATCTGTTAATTACACAAAAAGCATTTAGAGTTGTAAAGGCGCACCCTGGGCATAGTTCTTTGATTCAAACCCAGCTGGGTTTTGAAATCTACCACTTCTCCTTGCCCCTCTTGATGAACAGGTTCATTTGTCCCACTCCCATTTCTTCCCAAGCAATTACTAAAAAAATAGATCTGATGGCTTCTAAACTCTTTTATTCTTCACAGTTTTGCTTGGGGAGCTCAGAGCTTTGGGCTCCGCTGGAGAACAATCTTTTAATGTGGGTGGTTTCCAAGTCCAACTCAGAACTTGCCAAGAAGCGGTAGCTGGAGGCTCCATGATTCAGGGCCAAAGACATGAGTAGTTGACTTGGGCTGTGTGGTTTTCATCACTCTCCTTCTCTCCCTCCTGTAGACCGAACTCTCTTTGCAAAAAGAACAGCTGCAGCTGAAGATCGTGGAGCTTGATGATGAAGTGGACAAGTGGCACAAGGAGAGGGACCGTATCAAGGTGAGCATGGTGCCAATGTCCTTCCTCTTTGGTCTTCTCATGGTAGTC